>MU696620.1:5626-17005 GCA_026770625.1 Nicotiana glauca | reverse complement strand
TAGGTTTTTCCACCAAAACCCAATATTTACACTAATTCCATGCTTAATCTCCATATATAATCAATGTATTTTACTTATAATAGGTGAGAATAACTTACCTTAACATTGATGGCAAAAATCCCCTCATTGAAGCTCTCCACAATTGCCCCAAGTCATGAAAATATGAGAGAAATGAACCAAATCACGACTTAAATTAAGCTTCTGCCTTCGGTCGTTTCCGCTTCTGCGGAATAATTACCGCTTATGCGGTTCTGCTTCTGCGGTTTCATGGCCGCTTTTGCGGTTCCCGTCCATGCCCAGGACTTTTGCTTTTGTGGTGAATTTCCTGCTTCTGCGGTTCCGCTTCTTCGGACCGTTTGTCGCTTCTGCGATTCCAAACGACCCCAGGCTTTCCGCTTCTGAGGTCATTCCCACCGCTTCTGCGGTTCCGCATCAGCGGATTATGGACCGCTTCTGTGGCTACCTGGGCCTGCCTCCCTTTCCGCTTCTGCGAGATAAAGACCACATCTGCGGTCCCGCTTCTGCGATCCAAGAACCGCAGATGCGGTTATGACAGAAGCAGCAGCCCTTCCAAAAATCCAAATTTTGATCCGTTAACCTCCCGGATTCCACCCGAGGCCCCCGGGACCCCAACCAAACATACCAAACAATCCCAAAACACATTCCAGACTTGCTCGAGGCTTCAAATCACATCAAACAACGTTAAAATCACGAATTACACCCCAAATTCAAGTTTAAGAACTTAAGATTTCCAACTTCTATTTCCGATGCCGAAACCTATCAAATCACGTCCGATTGACTTCAAATTTTGCACACAAGTCATATTTGACATTACGGACCTATTCCAACTTCCGGAATTTGATTCCGACCCCAATATCAAAAAGTCAACTCCCCGGTCAAACTTTCCAAAACCTTCAAATTTCTATCTTTAGCCAAATGGCTCCAAATTGGTCTACAGACCTCCGAATTCACTTCCGATCGCGCCCCCAACTCCAGAATCACTATTCGGAGCTATTCACAGTCTCGGAATTCCAAACGGACTTTAATAACACTGAAATGCTCTTCAAGCCAAACTTATAGAATTTCTTCTAAAATGCTAACTTCCACAATAGGCGCCAAAACGCTCCCGGGTTATCCAAAACCCAATCCGGCATATGCCCAAGTCCGAAATCATTATACGAACCTGCTGGAACCTTCGGATCCCAATTCCGAGGTCGTTTACTTGAAATTCAATTCCTAGTTCATTCTTTTGACTTTAAGCTTCTCAAATGAGAATTCTCTTCCCAAATCAACTCCAAATTTCCCGAAATCAAATTCTGACCACGCGTACGAGTCATAATACCTGAAATGAAGCTGTTCATGGCCTCCGACTGCTGAATGGAGCGCTGGTACTCAAAACGACCGATCGGGTCGTTACAAAAAGAGTATAACATATTATTACCGCATATTGACTTAGCTTGCTTTACTGATATGTTTGTGCAGTTGATCATGCATAAATGTTGGATGCATGAACGGAAGTTCTCTAAAAAATATATCGAGGGTGTTCAATCTTTTACGCAACTTGTTCGGTAAAAATTTGATCAAAATTCTAAAGTTCGATGTCCATGCCAAGACTTTTTAAATATAGATTTTCAAATACAAGAAGTAGTGTAAGACCACTTATTGATAAAAAGAATTATGGGAAGTTACTTGCAATGGATATACCATGGGGAACAATCACAAAGGAGAGATAAAGATGAAGCAATTTACTACGAAGAAGAAGAACATGACAACAATGATGGAATTAATGCTATGTTAGAAGATGTCAATGGAAGATCATTTGCCAAGTTTTCAGTGGAGACAATTGGTAATAATATATGTGGTAATATGCATGAGAAGGAAGCCAAAAAATTTGACAAATTATTGGAAGAAGCTGAACATGAATTATACCCAGGATATCAGAAATTCTCAAAGCTTCCATTTCTTGTAAAGTTGCTACACTTGAAAGTGTACAATCATTGGAATAATAAGTCATTTAATATGTTGATAGAATTACTAAGAGAGGCATTTCCTAATGGTGCGACACTTCCTAAGTCATATTATGTTGCTAGAAACATGCTGTAAGATTTGGGATTAGGATACATTTCAATCAATGCTTGAAAATATGATTTTGTGCTTTATTGGGGTGAGCTTAAAGATAAACAAGAATGTCCACATTGTGGTACTTCGAGGGGGAAATTGATAACGGAAAAGATAAAAATATTCTTCATAAAGTCTTGCGATATTTTTCATTAAAGTCAAGACTTCAAAGAATATTTATGTCTATAAAAACAAGTGAGGGCATGAGGTAGCATAAAGAAAAATGTCTTGATGAGCCAAATGTATTAAGGCATCCCTGATTCTGAAGAATTTAAAGAATTTGACAAGAATCATCAGTGGTCTGCACAAGAACCTCAGAATATTAGACTCGGACTTGTAAACGAGGATTTTAATCCATCTGGTAACATGAGCACAACTTATAGTATGTGGCCTGTCATTCTACTTCCATATAATTGTAATGATTTGATCGGTCTTTTTGAGATCTAGAATATCATTTAGCGGTTTGAGGTCTTGAATAGCTTCACTTCATGTATTATGACTTGTACATGTGGCCGGAATTGACTTGGTTAGAGAATTCTAATTTTGGCATCTTTAAGTTAAAAGAATTGACTAAGGTTTGACTTTTGAGTAAATGACCTCGGAATCGGTATTTGAAGGTTCCAATAGGTTCGTATAGTGATTTTGTACTTGGCGTATGTTCGGTTTGAGTATCGAGTGGCCCGGAAGAATTTCGGCGCTTATTATGGAATGTTGGCTTTTTGAAGATTAAAGAATTTCATAAGTATGGTTTGAAGTAGATTTTAATGTTATCGATATCCGTTTGAGTTTCTGAGCCTTGGAGTAGGTTTGTATCATAATTTGTGACTTGCACGCAAAGTATGGCGTCAATCCAGAATGTTAAGTATAATTCGGTCGTGTTCGGAAAATTTTGAAGTTTGGAAGAAAGGTTTCAATTGTCGATTTATAATTTTGATGTTGTTTGAGATAATTCAAGTCATCAACTAAGTTTGTATCGTATTTTGGGATGTGTTGGTATGCTTCGATGGGGTCCCGGGGGCCTCGGGTGCGAATCAGATTGGGAACAGATCGAGTTTGGGCTTGGAATAATTGCTGAGGCAGCTGAGATTTGGTACAATTGTACCTGCGTGGAAAGGGTCACATATGCAAGCTCGTAGAAGTGGCCAAAAAGGTCACAAAAGTGGAGGGGAGTGATATTGGCTGGATTCACAGGCGCGAGGGATCCACTGTACCTGCGAGCTCGCAGGTGCGGGCTATTGGACGCAGAAACAAAATAGGTGAAGGGGAGGTATCTTTGCTGAAGCGGAGGAACGGGAGCATGTGCTCCTTCACAGGTGTGAAAGCTTGCCCGCAGATGCGAAGGAGGAAGGGCGTGAAGGGAACCGCAAAAGCGAAATTTTTGGCCGCAGGTGCGATGTACACTGGGCAGAAGACTTGTTTAAGTACGTGGGTTTGGCTCATTTTCATTCATTTCTTCCATGGGAGCCGGCCTTGGAGCAATTTTGGAGTGCCATTTTGTCAATCATGAGGTAAGTAATTTCCACAAGTTGTGAGTTAAATATACGAATTTGGGTTGTAAATACATGAAAATTTGTGAAACTTGTGGGATTTGAAGAGAAAACCTAAAAGTTAGTATTTTTGTACTTTTACCACAAAACAGTACATGGAATTAGGAATAAATTATATATTAGAGTTTGTGGTGTTATGGATAAAGTTTATCTTAAAAATATTTCGAAATTCACGCACGTGGGTCTGAGGGTTGACTTTATTAACTTTTCGAGCAAAGTTGAGAATTGTAATTAATTATGATGTTGGAGTATATTATTATTGGCTTTCGTCATTGTTTGACTAGTTTCGGAACGTTTGGCTTGGAGTTGAGTGTTAGAGTGGCATTGGAGCCGGTTATGGAACTTTCGGAGCGAGGTAAGTTTCCTGTCTAACTTTGTGAGGGGAAAAATACCCCCTAGGTGATTAATTATTATGTGATATTAGTTGCGGGTGCTACGTACGTACGAGGTGATAAGAGTTCATATGTAGCTAAAGCATGTTTATGTCCGGTTAGATTTAGGACTTTACCATGCAACATATGAAATATTTAAATTCATTCTGCCGGCTTGATTAATTGAAATTATAATTGAACATGATTTAGAAATATATATACATTAATATTAGGTCGAGCTTTATTAACTTGAGTCGTTGGCAAGTTATTTGAGAAATGGTAAAGGTTATACTCATTTTATGTTCATATACTGTATCGTAAGCTCGTATCTCGTAATTCGATAATTCCTTTCCTTTCTTGTGGAGCGGGCCGAATGCCTCGACATGATTATGTATCACACTCTCATGGAGCGGTCATGGGCACGTGGGCCCGGGGGTAAATTTTAGGAATCTTGCCTTTGGCATTGAGTAATCACTTTAATTATTAGAATATGAACTTTTGAACCTATAATGATTGATTTTTACACTATTTGAATAGGTTTGGATTGGTCGGCTCCGGTTTGAGGGTTTGAGCACATTCTTGAGTTGAAGTAGGCTTTGAGATGAGGTAAGTCTCTTTTCTAACCTTTTAAGAGGGAAATAAGTGAACTTAATTAATATGTTATTATTTGTGGGGGATACGTACGCATGAAGTGTCGAGAGTCCATACGTAGCTATTATTCATGTTATGTCCGGGTAGTTTAGGCTTACACCATGCTTTGTGGACACCGTTAACTGATGATATTTGCTGATTGTATTGGATAAGAACTAAATTGAAGATTTTAAGAATTTCAAAGATTTCAAGTAAATTATTATTTTGAAAAGAATTGAGGAAAGTTATGTTATAATTATATTAAACCGCGTTGCAAGTATATTCCGTGAGGGAGCTGCCTATTTCCACTACTCTCATGGGAGCGGGCCGTTCACCTCGGCAAGCAATAGATTCATCTATGGTTTGCGCCGTTCGACCCTCTGCAGTGCACAATTTATATTTTTATGTTGGATCGGGCCTAACGTCCTCGGTGGAATTTGTGTGTGATAACAGAACTGGAAACACTTTTATAATTGGTATAAATTTACTATTTTAGAGATCATTTGTTTTAAATGAAGTGTTTTGGGTTCTTAAATATGATGGAAGAGCTGTTCAATTATTTCTTGTTCTGAGTTTATTGTTAGTTTTGTATATCATGTTTATTTAGAATTCACACATTATTATATTGTTGGCCCTAGTAAGTGTCGAAGTCGGCCCCTCGTCACATCTTCTTCGAGGTTAGACTAGATACTTACTGGATACATATTTTTATGTACTCACGCTACACTTCTATACTTGATTGTACAAGATTTGAGGCAGGTGCATCTGGCCACCAGTCTGGCATGTAGATTGATTCCCCAGCTCAAGGCGTCCAGGTGAGCTGCCCTTTTGAGCCGTTCAGCAGCAGCTGGAGTCTCTCTTATGCTTTATTTTCTTCTATTTCCTTTCAGACAGTAGGATAGAATTTGTCTTGTATATTCTACTAGATTTTCCACATACGTGTGACCCCAGGTCTTGGCACACACATTAGTAGACTTATGACTTTGGTTTTGCTTACATGACTTCGACTTGTATTCGTTGCTTCACTTATTTAAGTTAAAATTGCAACCTTCTAGATTTTCTTAACAAACAGGAAAAAGTCACTACTTACTAATTTATTTAAAATAGGAATTCACTAGTTGATCAGTGTTGGCTTGCCTAACAACAGTGTTGGTCGCCATCACAACCTATAATGGAATTGGGTCGTGACAAGCGATGCTGGTAATTCGTAGATGTGAAGTTGGGTCCGCATCTGCGACCCCGCAGGTGTAAAAAATAATCCACAAATGCAGAAATTATAGCTGGAAATGCGCAGGTGCGGATTATTTAGTCGCAAAAGCAAAAATCTCTAAGAATAAAAATATCAGACCGCATTATTTTGGTATTTTGAGCATATCTTGAGTTCTAGAGCTCCGATTACTGGATACATATTTTCATGTACTCGCGCTACACTTCTGTACTTGATTGTATAGGATTTGAGGCAGGTGCATCTGGCCACCAGTCTGGCACGTAGATTGATTCCCCAGCTCGAGACGTCCAGGTGAGCTGCCCTTTTGAGCCGTTCTGCAGCAGCTGGAATCTCTCTTATGCTTTATTTTCTTCTATTTCCTTTTAGACAGTAGGATAGAATTTGTCTTGTATATTCTACTAGATTTTCCACATACTTGTGACACCAGGTCTTGGCACACACATTAGTAGACTTATGACTTTGGTTTTGCTTACATGACTTCGACTTGTATTCGTTGCTTCCACTTATTTAAGTTAAAATTGCAACCTTCTAGATTGTCTTAAAAAACAGGAAAAAGTCACTACTTACAAATTTATTTAAAATAGAAATTCACTAGTTGATCAGTGTTGGCTTGCCTAACAACGGTGTTGTTCGCCATCACGACCTATAATGGAATTGGGTCGTGACAAGCGGTACTGGTAATTCACAGGTGCGAAGTTGGGTCCGCATCTGCGACCCCGCAGGTGTAAAAAATGATCCGCAAATGCAGAAATTATAGTTGGAAATGCGTAGGTGCGGATTATTTTGTCACAAAAGCGAAAATCTCTAAGAATAAAAATATGAGACCGCATTATTTTGGTATTTTGAGCATATCTTGAGTTCTAGAGCTCCGATTACTGGATACATATTTTCATGTACTCGCGCTACACTTCTGTACTTGATTGTACAGGATTTGAGGCAGGTGTATCTGGCCACCAGTCTGGCACATAGATTGATTCCCCAGCTCGAGACGTCTAGGTGAGCTGCCCTTTTGAGCCGTTCTGCAGTAGCTGGAGTCTCTCTTATGCTTTATTTTCTTCTATTTCCTTTCAGACAGTAGGATAGAATTTGTCTTGTATATTCTGCTAGATTTCCCACATACTCGTGACACCAGGTCTTGGCATACACATTAGCATACTTATGACTTTGGTTTTGCTTACATGACTTCGACTTGTATTCGTTGCTTCCACTTATTTAAGTTAAAATTGCAACCTTCTAGATTTTCTTAACAAACAGGAAAAAGTCACTATTTACTAATTTATTTAAAACAGGAATTCACTAGTTGATCAGTTTTGGCTTGTCTAACAATGGTGTTGGTCGCCATCACGACCTATAATGGAATTGTATCGTGACAAGCGATGCTGGTGATTCGCAGATGCGAAGTTGGGTTCGCATCTGTGACCCTGCTAGTGTAAAAAATGATCCGCAAATGCAGAAATTATAGTTGGAAATGCGCAGATACGGATTATTTTGTCGCAAAAGCAAAAATCTCTAAGAATAAAAATATGAGACCGCATTATTTTGGTATTTTTTGAGCATATATTCAGTTCTAGAGCTTCGATTGGGGTGATTTTCGAGGCGTTCTTCTCGTCTTTTCATGGAGGTAATTATCTAACAATAACTTTTGTATTTTAATATTCTTACAAAAGTTAATGTTTTGAATTAATTCATGTTTTGATCGGTGAATTGGGGTTTTTTATCAAAAACCTTTCTAAAGAGAATAATTGGATTTTGAACATCGATTCAGAGTCGGAATTGGATGAAACTAGTATGGTTGGACACTTAATTGTATGGGTGTTCGGGTTTTGTGAATTTTATCGGGTTTGAAGGTGCGAGCTCGAGGGTTGAATTTTTACTGTTCATTCAAGATTGAAGCTTTATTATTCGGAATGGTTTTTTATGAGTTTTATTTATGATTTGAAGTTATTTTGGCTAGATTTGAGCCGTCCAGATGTTGTTTTACTCGAGATATTCATTTTATAGTAATGGTCTATCTTCTTTGAGGTAAGTATCTGGCCTAAACTTTGTGTGGGGGAATTACCCCTTAAGATTTGAGTCTTTGGTGCTAATTGTGTCATGTGAAGTCCGTGTACGCGAGGTGACGAGTAAATGCTCGGGTTTATTTGTGGAAATTTGACCGTTTAGGGCTCTTAGGTTCTTATGTCCATTAAATACAAAGTTGTGTTATCATGTTAAATTTATCATTTACTAAATCCACCCTTACGTGTCTTAATTGGAATTAATTGCTCTGTGTTTTACCCGTATTGTTGATTAAACCCTTATGTGCCTTTACTGAAATTGTTGCCTCTTTTTCTTTTATTGCTATGTTATCCTTTCCATAATTGTTGATCCTTGATTGAATTTATTATCATCTTTTCCATAATCTTCTTATCCTTGATTATTGACCATTACGTGTATCATTGACTACTTGCCTTCTGTGTGACTGTTATTTCCCTTGGTACGTGAATCGTCTGTGCAGTTATGAATTGACATGTGGGCACAAGAAGATACATTATTAGGGTTCAAGAATTGGGACCCGTGAGCTATGATTATGAGGTTTGGTACCTCGTGGAAATGCGTGAATAGATCGGGTGTGAAAGCGATTGTTCTTATTGAGTTGTTATTGGTTTTCCCTTTATTTGGTTTTCCCCCGGTCTTAGGCTGCGATTAGTTACTCTATAGCATTATTACCTAAATTCTTCTTGTTGCCTATTGTTGTTACTAGTGTATCATTGCAATTATTATTTTGTAGTCCTTATCGGGTCTGGATTTATATTAATATTGTACACTGTTAGTTCATCTACATACTTGTTCAGGTTGTTTAGTCCAGTAGGTGTCTTGACTGCCCCTCATCACTACTCTATCAAGGTTAGTCTTGATACTTACTGGATCCCATTGTAGTGTATTCCTACTACACGTCTCCATATTTTTGTGCAGATCCATGTGCCACGATTGTTGTTGATTATTAGCTGGCTGGTCGAGCTGTGGAGACTCAAGGTAAACCTGTAGTCGTGTTAGCATGCCTCAGAGTCGCCTTCTGATTTCGTTTTTGTATTGTTTGATTTCCATTCTGAACAGTTGTACTTAAGGATTTTCTTAATGAACTCAGTTGATCTTATGACTTGTAGTACCAGTTTTGGGAATTGTAAGTTGTGTCTAAAGGTTTCTATTTCATATTTAGTAGTTAATAGTGAAATTCTTCTAATAATTCAGTAAGTGTTAGGCTTACCTAGTCTTAGAGACTAGGTGCCATCACGATATCCTACAAAGGGAAATTGGTTCGTGACAAGTTGGTTTTAGAGTTCTAGGTTCATAGGTGCTACGAGTCATAATCGAGTTTATTAGAGTCTTGCGGATCGATGCAGAGGCGTCTATACTTATCTTTGAGAGGCTACAGAATTATAAGAACAGTTTCACTTATTTTATTTTTGTCATGCAAGTTTGTTGATCTCGAAATTGAGCCTTTGCCATCTTATTCTCTCACAGATGGTGAGGACACGAGCTTCAGTTACCAAAGACGCTACCCCTAGAGCCGGTATTGCTTGTGGTCAGGGTATAGGCATAGGTAGGGGGCCGGGGAAGAGCATGTGTTACAGCTAGAGCACCTGTCAGAGCAGTAGTTGAGGAGCTGCTAATAGCTTACTGTTGGGGGACAGGCACCGGAGGCGCCTGTTGTTGCCCCTGGACTTCAGAAGACCTTAGCATAATTCATGAGCATGTTCAGAACATTGGCTCAAGCGGGGTTGATCCCAATTGCATCAGCTGTTGATACCCAATTTTTTCCTATGTATTTTTATACCCAAAATACTTTCAAAATAGCATATATAAGTACACCAAAGGGTTTTAGCATTTTAATGATTTTTAAACCAACTTATTACCTATTTTTAAACCATAAAATCCGATAATTATTCCCAAAACTATCATTTTGGTGGGCAATTTATTTTTATTCTCATATTTACGTCAAAGTATTGCTAACATGATGTTTGCATATTTTTACAAATTCGTTTGATATTTTTTAAAACTAAATTGCATATAATTACAATACTAGCCTCTTTAAGATTTTATAGTATTTTATAATTATAAAATTGGTTTCAGTATTTTTAAATTAATATTTATATGTCATTAACTGATTCAGTACCTTTAATTTAATTTCAAAATCATTTCTATCATTTTATAAAAATAAAAGGGAAAACTGGCTATTTAAGTTTTGGCCTCATTTTATTTCAATTATAACCCCAATTCCATTTCAATTTTAGCCTAAAATCAACCCAATTAAACGACCCAATTTTCATTTTTAACCCGACCCCTTGAACCAATTCCTAAACCCGTCCGGGCCTCTTTTAAATCCTGGCCATTGATCATTTTGATCAACGGCCATAATCCATTCTTTCCTTTTTTTAATTCACCATTACCCCCAAAACCCTAATCATTTTACCAAAGACAGCTGCCCTCATCTCCTAAATCCTCTCTATCCCTCTCCGAAACCCTAGCTTTATTCCGCCTATTTTCGTCTCATCTCCACCGAAATCCATGGTAGCCTTGGCCATGGATAGCTTATACCCACTCACCCTCGCCGTTAGACTTTGGTTGTTCGAGGTTTTGAAGGTTGACTTCGATGGTTCGCTTTTTAGATCCTCTCATATCGGTAGTTCTATGGCCTCTCCGACCATGCTCCGGCGTATTCAAGCTCTAAAAGCCTGATTCTTGACCTCTCCGACTCGAGATCGGACCTGTTTCCAAGCCTTTCTCATCTCTAGGGTTTTCGCCAAGAACCTAAGCTATTCGAGGTTCCTTCTCTGTTTCTTTGCCTAGATCTATGCTGAATCTATGTTGTACTTTACATTTTAAATGATTTCCCCAAGTTTTCCTTTTAAAATCGCTTGATTTCAATTTAGGGTTTCTTTGATTTTCACGTGTTTCTTCTATTGTTGTTTTCCTAACTTGTCTTTATGAGATCTTCTACTGTATCTGCATGACTGTCCTCTTATTATGATTCTCATGACCTTCTTCAACTGTGAAGTATGTGTCCTTTTCATGGTCTCTGCATTTATTTCGTTGTTATTTTTGCCTCACTTACTTGCTTTCATCTCTAGACTTAACAGTTAGTGAAAGCCCTAAAATTTGGGGCTCGTTCGAGTCGTTGAGGCTACTTGTTACGTGGTTTGTTTGTTTGTATTTCTGAACGTATTTCATTTCAAAACCCTAGCCTCTTTGGATCTATTTGAATTCTTGAAGTGTTTTCCTCTACTACTAGATTGAATTTCAAAGTTTTATTTTAACTTTTCTGACCTCTTTACAAGGCCTTTTACCTGACCTCTGCATGCTACCTGATGATTCCCTCTTCTCTGAGATGACTGCCTTGTTCCTATAGTCCTCTAGTCACTAATTTTGAATGCATGACACTCCTCTTTGTTTTAAAATCCAGCCTCACATGCTTAGTGTTTGTGCACTCTTTATAGGTTAAATT
>MU696619.1:20252-61704 GCA_026770625.1 Nicotiana glauca | reverse complement strand
GAAGTCAAACTTGGCCTTTTTGAAGATATGAAATGAAGCGAATGAGCTTATTCTTGCCCGAAATTCTTCTAACTTCCGAACCACCCACCCCCGCAAGTCGTAATTCAGCTAAAGCAAATGCGAAAAGGATTATTTAAGGGAACGGGGTTCGAGAATGCAAAACGACCAGTCGGGTCATTACAATTCTTTTTCTTGAAATTATCTAGCACTACATGTTATAATCAAATAACAACAACGTTAAATATTTACACGGATCTAATGAAAAAGTGTGTAAATATTAATCTGTATTTAATGCTTACATAAAATTAAGTAGTTTAATAATAATAATAATTAAAAATTAAAGTAAAAATATGTATCACTTAATCGTGATTAAGTGACAAATATGTGCATAGGTGTAACCACCCAAAGGGTAATCACTTGTTTTAATTGAATTTTGTGCTTTCGAGGCCTTGAAAACCTCATTTAGAGTTGCCTCGATTTGCATGCGCAGTCGGGGCGCGTAGCCGAAAAGCTTAAATGTGAAATTCAGTGAAAATGCTAAATTTTGATGTTAAAATGAATAAATTTAACTTTGGTCAACTTTTTGGGTAAACGGATCCGGACCCGTAATTTGACGGTCCCGGAGGGTCCGTAGAAAAATATGGGATTCGGGCGTATGCCCGAAATCGAATTTCGAGGTCCCGAGCCCGAGAAATGAATTTTTAAAAGAAATTATTTTTCGAAAATTGTTAAGGAAAATTGAAATGATATTTGATTGGAACGCGTTGGTATCGGGCCCGTATTATGGTTCTGGCGCCCAGTACAGGTCTTATGTGTGATTTAAGATGTTTCTGTAAAGTTTGGTTGAAAACGGACGTCGTTTGACGTGATTCGGACCTAAATTGGAAAATTTGATATTTTATGAAGTTTGAAAGAATTTTTGGGTCTTGAGGTTTAATTCGATGTTTATGATGTTATTTTGGCGATTTGATCGTGCGAATAAGTTCGTAGGATATTTTTGAGTTTTTGTGTATATTTGGTTTGGAGCCCCGAGGGCTCGGGTGAGTTTTGGATAGGCCGCGGGTGTATTTTTTAACTTTAAAAAATTGCTGGTATTTCTGACCTGCATGCTTCGCATTTGGCTCGCAAATACGAGTGGCCTTTCGCAATTGCGAAGTTAACACAGGCCAGTCCTTCTTGCAAATGCGAGGATTAACATCGCAAATGCGATTAGCCTAATGTTTCAAATGCGACATTCATGTCGAAAATGCGAAGGTCTAGCATTTCTTAAGGGTTCGCAAATGCGAACCCAGTCTTCACAATTCCCACATCAGCAGGTCGGGGTTCGCAATTGCGAACCTCTGTTCGCATTTTCCATAACTGAGACCTGCATTTTTTTTTACACTTAACCGATTTTGAACTTCATTTCTCATATTTTCTCAAACTCAAACACACTTAGGCGATTTTTCAAGGATTTCTTCTTCTCCAAATCAATTGTAAGTCATTTTTAACTAACTTCCTTCAATTCTTAACATCTTTTAATATGATTTCAACTTCAAATCAATGATTCTCATGGGGAAAATTGGGTGTTTTGGGTAGAACCTAGATTTTTCAAAAATTGAGGATTTGGACCTCAATTTGAGGACCGATTTCAAAACAAATTATAGAAGTTCGTGGGGGAATGGGTAATCGGGTTTTGGTTCGAACCTCGGGTTTTGACCAGGTGGGCCTAGAGGCTATTTTTGACTTTTTGGGTAAAACTTTGGAAAACTCATTTTCATGCATTAGGGTTGATTCATTTAGTGTTTATTAATGTAATTAAGTAATTTGTGATTAGATACGAGTGAATTGGAGGTGAAATCACGAGGTAAATGAGGCTTGAGTTGTGTTCAAGGCATTGAGGTAAGTGTTTGGTCTAACCCTAGCTTGAGGGATTAGGAGTTGAGTCTTATTTGCTAATTGCTTCTTGTTGAGTACGACGTATAGGCATGGTGACGAGTATCTATACATTGGTGTCGAGCATGATCGTGAGTCTTAAATTGATAGTTGTTGTGTTCTTAAATGACATTCGGATGCTTTAAATTGATGACTCTTGATATTGAGTAGAGATTTAGTTTATTCTCGTGGAATTTATTTATTCTTGCGTACTGGTATTAATCGAGCTGATAAGAGTTGAGCTAGGATTTCGTTATAGCTGATTCTCCCTTGTCATGATGGTTATTTTGATATTGTTGTTCCCTTGCCGGGAAATTTTTATTATATTGCTTTGTTTTCCTTGCCGGAATTTTTATTGTGACTTTGTGTTGAATTGAAATGGGAGCAGGTAGTATGCCTACCGCAAGATATTGATTTAAATAGGAGCGGGCGGTACGCGTACCACAAGATATTGATGTTATGGGAGCGGGTGGTACGCCTACCACGAGTTATGATGAAATGGGAGCGGGTGTATGACGACCCGGTCGGTCGCTTTTGGAATTTACGCCCCGATCCCCCATTAATTGCTTCCCCTAAGTTTATTTCTGCTATTTTGGTTTGTCAGGACGTTCAGTGTTAGGATACGGAGTGTTTTGAGACACTTAGTCCCTAAATGAAAGCTTAAGAGTTGAAAAATGGTCAGTAATCAGAACAGTGTAAAGACGACCTCAGAATGGAAATCTGATGGTTCCAGTAGCTCCATTAGGTGATTTCGGGGTTGGGAGCGTGTCCGGAATGTATTTTGGAGGTCTGTAGCTCATTTAGGCTTAAAATGCCGAAGTTTGTATTTTTGATGTTCCGGTCCGATAGTGAGTTTTTGATCTGAGGGTCGGAATGGAATTCCGGAAGTTGCAGTAGCTGCGTCATGTCATTTGGGATGTGTGTGCAAAATTTCAGGTCAATCGGACGTGTGTTGGTTAGGTTTTTGATCGAAATTGTGTTTTGTGGGAACTTGAAATTCTTAGGCTTAAATCTTTGATTAATCCGGGTTCCGGTGTTGTTTTAGGCATTTTCAAGGTTGGTATAAGTTTGAATAAGGTACTAGGTAGTATTGGTGCTTTTGGTTGAGGTCCCGGGGGCCCCGAGATGATTTCGGGTGGTTAACGGAGAAAAATTTCTAAGTGTTGCAGCAGCTGGTATTTTTCTTTCTGGTATTTTCGCTTCTGCGGTTTGGGAACCGCAGAAGCGGCCTTGGACGTCGCAGAAGCGACTTGATGTCACCCTCCAGGAAATCACAGAAGCGATAGGATTTTCGCAGAAGCGGATCCGCTTCTACGAGATGGGAACCGTAGAAGCGGAAGCTGGGATTTTTAAAGGAGACCGCAGAAGCGGCCAGCGGTTTGCATAGGCGGGACCGTAGAAGCAGTCCCTAGACTGCAGAAGCGGTATTCACTGTGCAGATATAGAAATTCAAGTGTTTTGATTTCATAAGTTAGAAAACTCAATTTGAGCTCGGGTAAAGGCGATTTTCAGAGGATTTCGAAGAGGAAATTAGTGGGTAACGTTTCTTTGATCCCTTTTCATTATATTACATCATTATATAGTTAAATACATCATTGGAATTCGAATTTAGGATCAAAAATTTGGTAATTTGGGGTAAAACTTCATTGACCAAACTATTGGGTTTTGAGTGAGCAATTGACCTCCGATTTGGGAGATTTCTATATTGTTGGACTCGTGAGAGTACGAGGGTTCTGAAAATGTGAAAATCATTCGATTCCAAGGCGTCGGCCGGAAGGGCATTTTGGTCATTTTACCTATTTTCGCGCTGTAGCTTTAATTTTAATAATGGAATAAGTTGTTCGCAATATTATTTACGATATGTAATTGAATTGAATAGATTTGGGCCATTTGGAGTTGGATACTCGTGGCAAGGGCATGGTTCCTAGTGATATTGAGCCGGTTCGAGGCAAGTGGCTTGTCTAACCTTGTGTGGGAGAACTTTTCCCCTTGGGATATGATCTTTGATTATTTGAATGCCTCGTACGTGAGGTGACGAGTGCGTACTTGAGCTAATTGTTGTAAACCCGTTTCTACTTGAAGTATTTAAATTGAGATTTCCTGTTTATTTCTTCATTTTAGACTGTAAGTTTAAACCTGTGCTAGCTTAGAGAAGCATGTTTAGCTAATGTACTTGCTTAATTGTTTAACTGTACTATTTGTATTTTGTGAAGCATGTAGGCTAGAAATTACTATTACTTGTATTGGTTTAGCATTTATTCTGAGATTTTGAGTTGTTGTTGTGTGTGTTTAATTTGGGACTACGGGACGGCTTCCCGGGAGATCCCCCTGTACTTGACATACTCTGGATTGAGGGTGCGGGATACCAAGAGATCCCCGGCACATGAATTTCTATATATTGGGATACCAAGAGATCCCCGGCTTACTTATTGAGGATACCAAGAGATCCTCGGGATACCAAGAGATCCCCGTGGATACCAAGAGATCCCCGTGGATACCAAGAGATCCCCGACTATTATTCCTTGTTGAGAGCAGTATTCCTTGTATTGTTACCTTTGCTTTCTATTACTGTTCTTCCTTATTTATCTTGTTTAGATTCTCGTTGTAGACTTTATTTAAACTGTTTCCATTATCTTATTATTTATTATGTTTGATCTCAGTAGGGCCCTGAACTTCCTCGTCACTACCCAACCGAGGTTAGGCTTGGCATTTACTGAGTACCGCTGTGGTCTACTCATGCCCTTCTGTGCATGTTTTTCATGTGCATATTATCCAGGTACCTCTACTCAGGCGCACTATCCTTGAGGCGAGGAGTTATACGGAGACATCGAGGTATATTTGCCACGTCCGCAGACCAGGAGTCTCTATTCTGTTCCAGCTTTGGTATCTAGATTATTCCTTTCTCTTAGTTGTTTAGATATCCTGGAGTTAGAGTAGTGTTTTACGTTTCTATTAGCCTGTTGTTCCCGTGAGTTTCCGGGTTTTGGGATTAAGTTGTAGACTTCTGCATTTCTTTTGGGTTGTATGGGTTGAGCGGCCTTATATGCAATCATTATTTTACATATGTTCAATTTTAATTAATTATTCCGCAAGTTATATTAAATTTCTGCATTGTTAGGCTTACCTGGTCATGGGAACCAGGTGCCATCATGACATGTTCACGGTTGGTGAACTAAGGTCGTGACAGGGTGGTATGCCTACCACACGATATTAATGAAATGGGAGCAGGCAGTACGCCTACCACGAGTTATGATGAAATGGGAGCGGGTGTTACGCCTACCACAAGATTTGATGAAATGGGAGTGGGAGGTATGCCTACCACGAAAACATTGAGAAATGGGATCGGGTTGCACGCCTGCAAAGAGATGTGTACCGACAGTGAAATCTGCTTTTATTTCCTTTATCCATGTTAGAGTTAATTTATTGATGTTCCTTATTATTCTCTTGAAAGCTTCCATGAGGTTCTTCGGAACATGGGCATTGTTGAGTCCAATGGAGTTGATTTTGTCGCATTTCACCTAACGGGATCTGCCAAGACTTGGTGGAAGGATTTCTGTTTAGCTAGACCAGCAGGGTCACTGTCTTTGACTTGGGATCAGTTTTTAGAGTTGTTCCTGGAGAAGTTTCTCCCCGTTACTCAGAGGGATGCTTATCAGAGGCAGTTTGAGCACCTCCAGCAGGGTTCTATGAAGGTCACTCAGTATGAGACCAGGTTTATTGATCTATCTCACCATGCTCTGATCATACTTCCCATTGAGAGAGTGAGAGTGAGACGGTTTATTGATGGACTCATCCAGCCTATTCGTCTCCAGATTGCTAGAGAAGCGGGGAGTGATATCACTTTTCAGGGGACAGCCAATGTGGCCCGGAGGATCGAGATGGTATTGCCACAAGGGGGTCGTCATAGAGAAGATAAGAGGCCCCGTCAGTCAGGCCGATTCAGTGATACCTCATCTGGAGGCAGAGATTCGTATGATAGGGGTCAATCTTCTAGGCCTTTCCAGTCAACCCTCCAGGTTTCTCAGGGTTCCCCAAGTGATCGTGTTTTTCGTGGGCAGCATTTGGACCAGCAGTCTTACAGTGCACTATTAGCACCTATCAGTGCACCGCCACTTTAGAGTTTCCAGGGTCGTCTACCGAGGGCTTATTTCGCTTGTGGCTACACGAGGCACATTGCTAGGTATTGCCCTCGAGCTTCGATAAGTTCTTAGTAGCAGGGTCCCCGTCCTATGATTCAGGCACCAGATGTTCCACAGGCCACCCAGCCAGTTAGAGGCGGGGGTAGAGGTACTAGAGGTGGAGGTAGAGGTCATAGAGGTGAAGCTTAGACCTCCAGGGGTGGATGTCAGCTAGCAGCAGATCGAACTAGGGATACATTTCAGGGTGGTGGGGCCCAGCCCCGTTGTTATGCTCTTCAGGCCAGGATCGAGGCTGAGGCTTCAGATCCAGTCATCATAGGTACGGTTCTAGTTTGTGATCGAGATGCTTCGGTACTATTTGATCCAGGGTCCACGTATTCATATGTTTCATCTTATTTCACACTATGCTTGGTCATGTCTAGTGATGCTTTGGGTGTTCCTGTATATGTGTCTACACTGGTGGGTGACTCTATCATAGTTGACCGAGTCCACCGTTCGTGTGTTGTAGTGATTTGGGGTCTTGAGACACGTGTAGACTTATTGCTCTTAGATATGGTTGACTTTGATATCATACTAGGTATGGATTGGCTATCACCCTATCACGCTATCTTGGACTGCCATGCCAAGACTGTGACCTTAGCGTTGCCAGATATGCCTCGTTTAGAGTGGAGGGGCACTCCAGGTTATTCTACTCGCAGGGTCATTTCGTACGTGAAGGCTCGACGCATGGTCGAGAAGGGGCATCTGGCCTATTTGGCCTATGTTTGAGATTCCAGTGTTGAGGTTCCTCCTATAGATTATGTGCCTATTATCCAGGAGTTTCCAGATGTTTTCCCCTCAGACCTGCCGGGTATGCCACCCGACAGGGACATTGATTTCTGTATTGATTTGGCTCCGGGCACCCAGCCTATTTCTATCCTGCCATATCGTATGGCCCCGCCGGAGCTAAAGGAGTTAAAGGACCAGTTGCAGGATTTGCTAGAGAAGGGTTTCATTAGACCCAGTGTTTCACCTTGGGGCGCGCTAGTGTTATTTGTCAAGAAGAAGGACGGATCGATGAGGATATGCATAGATTATCGGCAATGGAACAAGGTAACGATTAAGAATAAGTATCCACTGCCAAGGATTGATGATTTGTTCGACCAGCTTCAGGGTACTAGGGTATTCTCCAAGATTGACTTGCGATCTGGCTACCATCAGTTGCGGATTAGGGCATCCGATGTCCCTAAGACAGCTTTCCACACTTGGTATGGGCATTATGAGTTCTTGGTCATGTTATTTAAGTTGACCAATGCCCCAGCAGCATTCATGGAGTTGATGAACCGAGTGTTCAGGACATATTTGGACATGTTCGTAATAGTCTTTATTGATGATATTTTGGTGTACTCCCACAGCCAGAAGGAGCACGAGCAGCACCTTAGAGTGGTTCTTCAGACTCTGAGGGATAGTCAGTTATATGCCAAGTTCTCCAAGTGTGAGTTCTGGCTGAGTTCAGTAGCATTTCTAGGTCGCGTTGTATCAGCAGAGGGTATTCAGGTGGACCCGAAGAAGATCGAGGCAGTCAATAACTGGCCTAGACCAGCATCAGCTACAGAGATTCAGAGTTTCTTGGGGTTGGCAGGCTACTATCGACGGTTCATGGAGGGATTTTCATCTATTGCAGCCCTGATGACCAGATTAACCCAGAAGGCTGCCCAGTTCAGATGGTTGGATGAGTGTGAGGCGAGCTTTCAGGAGCTCAAGACAGCTCTGACTACGGCATCGGTGTTGGTTTTGCCCACAAGATCAGGGCCTATACAGTCTATTGTGATGCTTCTCATATTGGGCTTGGTGCAGTGTTGATGCAGGGTGGCAAGGTTATTGCCTATGCTTTGAGGCAGTTGAAGATTCATGAGAAGAACTATCTCGTGCATGATTTAGAGTTGGCAGCTATTGTTCACACCTTGAAGATTTGGAGGCACTATTTGTATGGCGTGGCATGTGAGGTGTTCACTGACCACAAGAGTCTTCAGTACCTGTTCAAGCAAAAGGAGTTGAATTTGAGGAAGAGAAGGTGGTTGGAGTTGTTGAAAGATTATGATGTCACCATTTAATATCACCTGGGGAAGGCCAATGTAGTGGCTGATGCTTTGTTTATGAAGTCATCCAGTATGGGCAGTCTTGCTTACATTCCAGTCAGTCAGAGACCGCTTGCTTTAGATGTTCAGGCTTTGGCCAATCAGTTCGTGAGACTGGATGTTTCTGAGCCCAGTCGTGTGTTGTCTTGCATGGTCGCTCGTTCTTCATTATTGGAGCGTATCCGTGATAGGCAGTTTGATGATCCCCATTTATGTGTCCTTAGATACACGATGCAGCGCGGAGGCGCCAGGCATGTTACTTTAGATGCGGATAGAGTTTTGAGATTGCAGGGGGGAGTTTGTGTGCCCAATATGGATGGACTTCGAGAGTTGATTTTAGAGGAGGCCCATAGTTCTCGGTACTCTATTCATCTAGGCGCTGCGAAGATGTATCGGGATTTGTGGCAGTATTACTGGTGGCGTAAATGAAGAAGGATATTGTAGCATATGTGGCTCGTTGTTTGAACTGTCAGCAGGTTAAGTACGAGCATCAGAGGCCTGGTGGTTTGTTTCAGAGGATTGAGCTTCCCGAGTGGAAGTGGGAGAGGATCACTATGGACTTCGTTACCAGACTTCCATTGACTCGGAAGAAGTTCGATGCAGTTTGGGTCATTGTTGATAGGCTGACCAAGTCAGCGCATTTCATTCCTGTGGCAGTCTCCTATTCATCTGAGAGATTAGCTGAGATCTATATCCGGGAGATTGTTCGCCTTCATGGCGTGCCGGTAGCTATCATTTCGGATCGGGGTACGCAGTTTACCTTGCGCTTCTGGAGAGCAGTTCAGCGAGAGTTGGGCACACGGGTTGAGTTAAGCACAGTATTTCATCCCCGGACGGACGATCAGTCCGAGCGGACTATTCAAATTTTGGAGGATATGCTTCGAGCTTGTGTTATTGACTTTGGAGGTTCGTGGGATCAGTTCTTGCCTTTAGCGGAGTTTGCCTACAACAATAGCTACCACTCGAGCATCTAGATGTCTCCTTATGAGGCTTTATATGGTAGGCGGTGTCGTTCTTCGGTTGGGTGGTTTGAGCCGGGAGAGGCTCGGTTGATAAGTACGGATTTGGTTCAAGAGGCCTTGGACAAGGTCAAAATCATTCAGGATAGGTTTCGTTCGGCTCAGTCTAGGCAAAAGAGCTATGCAGATCGTAAGGTTCGAGATGTAGCTTTCATGGTAGGTGAGCAGGTATTGCTCTGAATGTCGCTTATGAAGGGCGTGATGAGATTTGGGAAGAAGCGCAAGCTTAGCCCTAGATTCATTGGTCCATTTGAGATTTTTGATCGAGTGGGAGAGGTGGCTTATCGACTTGCATTGCCTCCTAGCTTATAAACCGTGTATCCAATTTTTCATGTATCTATACTTCGGAGGTATCACAACGATCCATCCGACGTGTTAGATTTCAACACTGTCCAGTTGGACAGAGATTTATCTTATGAAGAGGAGCCGGTAGCTATTCTAGATCGGAAGGTTCGTCAGTTGAGAACCAAGAGTTTTCCCTCTGTTCGTGTTCAGTGGAGAGGTCAGCCCCATGAGGCATCGACCTGGGAGTCCGAGTCTAATATGCGAAGTGTTATCCCCATCTTTTCCCCGACTCAAGTACTTCTTTCTTTTGTCCGTTCGAGGACGAATGTTTGTTTTAGAGGTGGAGAATGTGACAACCCAAAGGGTCATCACCTATTTTCTTTCTCATTTCGTGCTTCCGAGGCCTTGAAAACCTCATTTTTAGTCACCTCAATTTGTATACGCAGTACGAGCGCGTAGCCAGAAAGCTCAAATGTGAAATTTTGTGAAAAATGCTAAAATTTGGTATTAAAATGAATAAGTTTGACTTTGGTCAACATTTTGGGTAAACGGACCCGGACCCGTGATTTGATGGTCCCGGAGGGTTTGTGGAAAAATATGGGACTCGGGCATACGCCCGGAATCGAAATCCGAAGTCCCGAGCCCGAAAAATGAATTTTTAAAAGAAATTATTTTTCTGAAATTATTAAGGAAAATTGAAATGAAAATCGATTAGAACTTGTTGGTATTGGGGCCGTATTTTGGTTCTGGCACCCGATACAGGTCTTATATGTGATTTAATATATTTCTGTGAAGTTCGGTTGAAATCGAACGTCGTTTGACGTGTTTTGGACTACAAGTTCTAAATTTGAAAGTTTATGAAGTTTGAAGAAAAACTATTGATTTTGTGGTTTGATTCATTATTTTTTATGTTATTTTGGCGATTTGATCGCACGGTTAAGTTCGTAGGATATTGTTAAGTTAGTGTATGTGTTTGGTTTGGAGCCCCGAGGGCTAGGGAGTGTTTTGGAGTGATTCCGGACTTAGGACAAGTTGCAAAAAATGGGTTTCAGCTGTTGCAGACAATTCCTTCTTCGCGTTCGCTATTCCTCGTCCGCGTTCGCGATTCCTCGTCCACGTTCGCGATGCCTCAAGTTGGTCCTTCATCACGCTCGCATTACCCCATCGCGAACGCATAGGTTTATTTGACCCAGGGGGACTTGGCCAAATTTTCCTCTTCGCGTTCGCATACAGCCACTCGCGAACGTGTAGCCTTACAAATTCCTTCACCGCGTTCGCATAAGCTCCCACACGTTTGGATCTGAAAACAAATTATATATTCGGGCTCGTGGATGAATGGGGATTTAATTCTGGTCCGAACCTCGTGGTTTGGCCAAGCGGGCTCAGGGGCAATTTTGGAATTTTTGGGAAGAAATCTTGGAAATCTATATTTAGGCATTGGGTTTGATTTGTTTATCCTATATTGATATTATGAAGTCCTTATTGTATAGATTTGATTGATTTGGAGCCAAATTCGAAAGGGAAAGCGGTTGTTGTGGATTGATTTGGTCGTGGAAGTTGAGGTAAGTGTTTGGTTTAACCCTAGCTTGAGGGATTAGAAGTTGAGTCATATTTGCTATTTGTTTTGTGTTGGGTACGATGTATGGGCATGTTGACGAGTATCCATGCATCTGTGTCGAGCATGACCATGAGTCTTAATTTTGCTAATTGTGTACTCTTGTTTGATCCTATGAAAGTTGCGACAGAATATTGATATTAGTTGTGCCAAGAAGAAGTTGAAGAGGATTGGTTATATCTAACTCTCCCTTGTCGAGTCGTTTGACTTGTTGTGATTGTTCCCTTGCCGGGATTGTATTGTGTACTGTGTTGAAAGTATTGGGAGCGGGTGGTACACCTACCACGTGATGTATTGAAATGGGAGCGAGTGGTATGCCTACCATATGATATATTGAAATAGGAGCGAGTGGTATGCCTACCACATGATATATTGAAATGGGAGCGAGTGTTATGCCTACCACACATGATATATTGGAATGGGAACGGGTGGTACGCCTACCACGAGATATTGAGAAATGGGATCGGGTTGCACGCCTGCAATGAGATAAGTTGAATATGAAAGTTGCCTTGTCTGTTTATTATTGCTAGAAGTTAAGCTGTAGATGTACGTACCATTATTCCTGATATTTTGTTTCTATCTGTTACCCCTGAAGCATGCTCCCCTCCCTAGCATAAATTATTACGTTCTCGTTACTTTTCCGTTGTACTTGTATATATATCTGCACAGGATTGTTTGAAGTCTGGTCCTAGCCTCGTCACTACCTCGCCGGGGTTAGGTCAGACACTTACCAACACATGGGTTCGGTTGTGCTGATGCTACACTCTGTGCTATTTCACAGGTCCGGGTTTCGAGCAGCAGCATTAGTATGGGAGCAGGCCTTCAGTCCGGCGAGATCCGAGGTAGCCTTGCAGTCGTCCGCAGACCCGGCGTCTCCCTCATTCTCTCTTTTAGTTTGTTGCCTCCTTGTATTCGAGACAAATAGCTTATGTGTTCTTTCAGACACTTGTATTTAGTATTTCTTAGTAGTTCGTGAGTATTGTGACACCAGTCTTGGGTAGAGTCTTATATTGACTATTCTGCATTTTGATTCAGTTGCTATAATTAAGACTTCCGCTTATGATATTAATTGCTTTTATTTTTTTTTTTTGTGCTGTTAATTATCAAAAAGGAAAAGATGTTTAAATGAAAGGTAATTAAATGTGGCTTGCCTAGATTCTACGAGTAGGCGCCATCACGACTCCCGAGGGTGAGAAATTTGGGTCATGACATTTTTACCCTCAGATGGATGGGCACATGTTGCGTGCTTGTGTCATTGATTTTGGAGGGTCATGGGATCCATTTCTACCTCTCGCGGAGTTTGCTTATAACAACAGTTACCAATCGAGTATTGAGATGGCTCCATATGAGGCTTTGCATGGGAGATGGTGTAGATTTCCGGTCGGTTTGTTTGAGCTGAGTGAGGCTATGCTAGTAGGTACAGACTTAGTGCAGGATGCTTTAGACAAGGTGAAGGTAATTCAGGAGAGGCTTCGTACAGCATAGTCGAGACAGAAGAGTAATGCTGACAGGAAGGTTCGGCATGTGTCCTATATGGTTGGTGAGAAGGTTCTGTTGAAGGTTTCACCCATGAAGGGTGTTATGAGGTTTGGGAAGAAAGGTAAATTGAGTCCTCGATTCATTGGGCCTTTTGAGGTACTTCGGAGGATTGGGGAGGTGGCTTATTAGCTTGTATTTCCACCCAGCTTGTCGAGTGTGCATCTGGTATTTCATGTTTCTATGCTTTAGAAGTATATTGGCGATCCGCCTCAAGTATTGGATTTCAGCTCGGTTCGGTTAGAGGGAGATTTGACTTATGATGTGGAGCAGTGGCTATTTTGGAGCGTCAGGTTTAGAAGTTGAGGTCAAAGGATATAGCTTCAGTGAAAGTGCAGTGGAGAGGTCGGCCCATAGAGGAGGCTATCTGGGAGACCGAGCGGGAGATGCAAAGCAGATATCCTCATTTATTTGAGGCTTCAGGTATGTTTCTTGACCCATTTAAGGACGAACGTTTGTTTAAGAGGGGGAGGATGTAATGACCCGGCCGGTCATTTCATGGGTTATAGCTCCATTTCTCCCATTTCTGCTTTTTTATGTTTTTTTATCAGTGTTATGTGTTATCGGGTTAATCGGTTCGAATCCGGAATGGTTTTGGTAAGGTTTGAGACACTTAGTATCTTTTGAGAAAGCTTAAGTTGAAAAAGTCAACCGGATGTTGACTTATGTGAAAAGGGGCTCAGATGTGAATTTCGATGGTTCAGATAGCTTCGAGAGATGATTTGGGACTTAGGAGTGTGATTGGAATATGTTTTGGAGGTCCAGAGTAGCTTTAGGCTTGAATTGGCGAAGATGGATTTTTTGGTGTTTTTCGATTGATAGGTGAGATTTTGATATAAGGGTCGGAATGAAATTCTGCGAGTTGCAATAGGTCCGTTGCGTCATTTGGGATGTGTGGACAAAATTTCAGGTCATTTGAATGTGGTTTGATAGACTTTTTGATCAAAAGCGTAATTCGGGAGATTTTTAGAACCTTAGACTTGAATCCGATGTTATTTGGTTGATTTGATGTTTCTTTTGGTGGAGGTCCCAGGGGCCTCGGGGTGATTTCGAATGCTTGATGGAAAGTTAGGAATTGGGAGTTGGCAGCTGAAGTTGAGTTTGTTGTCATAACCGCATCTATGGCTAGGGGACCGCAGGTGCGGGCTCGCAGAAGCGCCCAGTGGGTCGCAGATGCGTAATTGGCCATGATAGCTCGAACCGCAGAAGCAACTATTTGAGCGCCCTTGCGGTATCATAGGTGCAGGTGTTCGATGGCAGGTGCGGTCCCAGACCTTTAAGTGAAAACCGCAGGTGTGGTGGGTTAGTCCGCAGAAGCGGAGAAAGGACTGCGGGTGCGGAATCCCTGGGTTAGAAAGTATATATTCCATCCTTCGTGATTTTCAGACTTTCTTCACATTTTTAAAATGATTTTTGGAGCTTTTTGGGAGATTTTGAAGAGGGAATCAGAGGCAACTTCAATGAGGTAAGATTTTTGAACCTAAAACTCGTTCCTGTGGTGTTATTTCATTGATTAGGCTCGAAATTTATGGAAGTTTGTTGGTAAATATTGAAGAAATTAGGGCTTGGAGTTGGAGACCTAGAATTTGGGATTCGAGGGGTCATTTGTAGTTGGATTTTGGTAAATTTGATATGCATGAACTCGTGAGAAGATAAGGATTCCATTAATGTTAATTTTATCGGATTCTAAGATGTGGGCCTGGGGGTCGGGGTGTCATAATTTGATTATTTTCGCATGGGCTTCATCATATTAGCATATTTTGATGTCATGATTCTGATTTTGGTTTGATTCGACGCGAGTTGAGGCCGAGACGAGAGGCAAAGGCATCGCGGGCTAGAGTTTGGACCGGATAGAGGTAAGTAATGATTGTAAATGTTGTCCTGAAGATATGAATCCCCGAGTTTCACATCATTGTGCTATTTTAAGATGACTCAAACACTAGATGACGAGCGTGGGGTCGTGCACCACTGAGGATTGTGACGTAGTCCGCCCCGTATGAATGTTTAACTACGTATTTGATTGAAAACTATTTGTATCATCATGTTTTGGGCTGAATGTCATATTTGGGACTCGTGCCAGTTGTTTGGACCCTTAGGGGATTTTACTACTATTCCTCACTGTTTTGACTTAGTATTAGTATTCAGTCATGCTATATTCTACTATTTTCACAACTCAGCCATCTTTACTCATTTTAGATATTTTAAATGATATTTTGGGCTGAGCGTCATGTTTTACTGTTGCTCGTAGCCTTGTGAGATTATTACTGAGTAAGACCGAGGGCTTGTATAGTGAGGATACTATGGGATCGGGATGCGCGTCGTAGCAATGGTACGGATTGTGATATATGAGAGCCCGAGGGCCAGATTTATTATTCCACGAGGTTGCGTGTGATTGATATGAGGCCAAGAGCCTGTTGATTATGCCACGAGATGGCTTGTTATTGCACTTGGGCCATAAGGGGCCCCTCCCGGAGTCTGTACACCCTCAGTGAGCGTGGGCACCCAGTTTGTGATGTGATATAGCTCGAGGGGTTGATATTGTTCCATGTTATTGCCCGATGGGCTGGTACGAATGATTGTGAGATAGGCCGAGCTGTTGCTATTTTGCCGAGGGGCTGATTTGTGTTTCTATCTTTTATACTTGTTGTCATTCACTCGTTTGAACTGCTGAAAGATATTTTAAAGAGGTTTTACTTAACTACGAAGTTTTCATGAGTTTTTACTGTTTTATTGTATTGCATTGGTTTTACACTACCTCGTTGTAGCATTTTGATGTGTATTTACGTGTTTTGTTATCGCTCAGCTGCCTTTACTTTTATTACTTACTGAGTTGGCATACTCACATTACTCCATGCACCGCTATGTGCAGATTCAGGAGCCTCAGGTCACGCTAGCAATGGCTGATTTGTTTCCAGCAGGCTTGTTTGGAGTTGACTAGGTAGCTGCTCGGCGTTCGCAGCCCAGTGCTTCTCCTTCCTATATTTATTTCACTTGTTCTAGCTTTGTATTAGACTATGTTGTCTTTTCATACTCTTAGACAGATTTTAGATGCTCATCTGGTGACACCCCGATGTCAGGCTGTGTTTGTTTCCGCATTTGTTCTATTTCACTTTGTTTTGAAATTTATCACTTATTAATGACTTGATTATGAATTATTATAACTCTTAATTGGTTTTGGGAGTTTGTGTCAGCTGGCTTTGTTTCGCAACATACGCCATCACGATCGCTTCCGATTTGGGGTCGTGACAGTTCATTTCAACATCCATTGAAGTAGAGATGTAAGAAAACACAGTCATATACAATCTTTAGATTGTTAGCTCCATCTTTGGATACAATTGGAATATTTCAACAGTTGTGTAATTAAATAGGAAAGATTTGAGTTTTCAGTTATCTGAATAAACCATAATAAGAGTGAAGCATACTAATTAGTACAAATATAATAGTTTACTTTCTTCATTTTGTATTATTGCATTTGTAGTGCATATTTTCATAGGCTAAAGTACACCTATGAATGACATTATCACTTTTAACTCTTGGAATATTTCACAATTTATCTCTCATTTCAAGAAAGCTGCTACTGTCATACCATACTTTCAATAGAATTCAAATGAGCAAATAATTAAGAGCAATATTATCATGCTAATATATTTTTTTTACAATCCATACATCGCGCGGGTACGTATAGTAGTTTCAAAATTATGTGAAGTAATAAAAAGAATATGGTACTTGATGGGAGAAAAATGTCATGGAAAGACAAATTGCGTATGGTAAATTTTGCAACAAACGGATACTCCACGGGGGCGGCCCTTCCATAAAGCAAATAAAGCAACTGCTTTACGTTCCATGTTTGTGGGGCCCCATTTTCTGTTATACCTAATAGGCTATGTATAAGTTTAAAATAAAAATCTGTGAAGTGAAAAAGTTTGATTTATTTCTTTAACAAATATAGAGAAGAAGGATTTGCAACTGCTATGATTTTTGCCTAGGAAATTGCACTTGAAATGAATGTCGAACCCTATTTTCATAAGAAACGTGTGATATATAGGATGTAATTATTTGGTGAGAATGTTGATAATGAAATCTCAAAAAAATTCGAAGAGTCCTCTAGAGTTGATAGTAGATAAGACTATTATTCACTTCAAAATAGATTTGAACAATTCGAAGCATATGAAAATATTTTTGGTTTTCTGTTTAGCGGTAAAAACTATGATCACTAGATGATGGAAATTTGAAAAAATATGTCCTTAATCTTGAATGTTTCTTAAAATATAATCAATTCGATATTGATAGTTTAGATTTATGTTCTGAACTAAAGTATTAAGGAAAATAGTACAATTAGAAGATAGCAGTTTAATTGATACACTCAATTTAAATAAAAAGATTCGATTCTTTTTCAAATGCCTATATTGCTTATGGAATAATATTAATAAATCTTGTTACCGTTGCTTCAGCTAAAAGAGTTTTTCAAAATTAAAATTGATAAAATCATACCGAAGATCAATAATGTCTCAAGAAAGGTTAAATGCATTAGCTATATTGTCAATTGAGAAATACTTATTAGGAGCTATTGATTATAAGAAAATTATTAATAACTTTGTATCTAAGAAAAGCTAGAAAAATAGACTTCAAATAAATAAATAATTATTTGTTTTAAAAAGTTAAGGCCCCTCAAAAAGTTTGGCTTAGGCCGCAAAATTCATCGAACCGCCGGTAATACTCCACAATACAAGTTAGGCAGATAAATCGAAATAGCTAAAGTGTTCCTTGATATGTTTCTTTTGGTCCTCTGTTAGTGATGTCAGAAAAGACCCTCAAACTTAATGTGTAAATCACCGTTCTTTGGGCTCCCGATCCAGGTTCTCATTGCTTTGTGCACCATCGCCCTACAAAAGTATCTCTTGCTTATTGTTATCATTCTTTAGTCTAGAAGCTAGCAACCCTTCTCCATCTCAAAGGGGCACAACCTCTCCTCAGAAAGCTCCCCGATTCCCAGAAATATAGGGTTAGTACGTAGAAAGAGAAAGTGCTTTTCCAATTGAAAAAAGTGATGGGAACAAATCGCATAACACATACCATGATGTTTTGCCTCCCATCTGCCCCTAGACAAAGATCACCACTTACGCTCATCACAGATCGAGTGGGCTGCCAACTCTGGAGCCCAATCTGGCAGATCAGGGACCTCGCACAGCATCCATAAAATTGCTGTAGAAGAGGGAAACAAGGCACATTTACGAAACACTCATTAGCCATAATGAAAAAACTGCGAAGTCACGAGTGTACCACTTACGTGTATAATTCCATTCCTCAGGGAATGGCATAAAATCCACGGGGATAATATCAACAGTCTATACTCTGACGAATCAACTTATCCACTCCCAATATCCGCCTTCTTCGTCATCTACAACGAAAGGCATAGTCGACAGGCATTGTAAGGTTAATAGACCTTGATGGTGAAAAGGTCGGTACAACCTGATAAGATGACTAAGTGTGAATTCAAGTCCCCCTATATCCGAAAAGAACCTCATCATAAATACTATCTGCCAAAATGATGTATAAATCTGCGCCAAGGTGACCCGGTATTTCCAACTGAAATCAAGCACAACCCTATCAGGGGGGCCTAGCGTGAAGGGGTACGTATACACGTTCAAAAAACCCTCAGCGTGATCCATAACACTCTCTCCCAAGGAAAGTACATGAAATACTAAATTTTTCCCCCATCCATAGTCTCTCCTTATTAATTCAAGATACTCCTCTCCTACTAAGGAAATAAACCTCGAAAGGTACTCCCGGTAACCCCGAGCGTCTGGGATCAAAAGGCCTTCAAGATCGGAACTCCCTTCTCCTCACCGGACGAACCTAGGTGTGGCAGCCATAAATATAAAAAGACTAGAAAATTCTAGCAAAACCCTCAGAATCGAAATGGTAAAAACCTTGACACTAGAAAAGAAAGCTCCACGAAGGAGGACAACTACCCAGAATAGTAGAATAATCAAAAGGGGACAGGCAACCCTATATATGCAAAGGGCAGCGACTATCCGCCTGCCTCAAAAGGCCGATTAAAAATGTTGATTGAAACATTTCTTGCTTTGGAAAAATGTACCAATAGAATTGCCCCGGTCATTTCATAACCATGTCATACACTTGACGCTGCCATACAATGTTTTGGGGTTAGCAGCCCGCCATTAACCAAGTCCCGAGATGGTACCCAACTTCGAGGACCTCCATCGAAAAGAAGTTGGGCTCCAGGAAGCCATTGGTATCACTGCAAGTTCCGAGTTGGTACCCAACCTCGAGGACCTCCATCAAAGAGAAGTTAGGCTCCAGGAAGCCATTGGCATCATTGCAAGTCCCGAGGTGGTACCCGACCTCGAGGACCTCCATTAAAAAGAAGTTAGGCTCCAGGAAGCCATTGGCGTCATTGCAAGTCCCGAAGTGGTACCCGACCTTGAGGACCTCCATAAAAAAGAAGTTAGGCTCCAAGAAGACATTGCCATCATTGTAAGTCCCAAGATGGTACCTGATCTCGAGGAGCTCTACCAAAATAAGATAGGCTCCAAGAAGTTGTTGCCATCATTGTATGTCCCGAGATGGTACCCAATCTCGACGACCTCCACCAAAAGAAGATAGGCTTAAGAAAGCCATTATTACCATTGCAACTCCCAAGATGGTACCTCAAACAACATCAAATCAACCAAATCACATCGGATTCAAGCCTAAGGTTCCAAAAATCTTCCGAATTACGCTTTTGATGAAGAAGTCTATCAAACCACGTCCGAATGATTTGAAATTTTGCACACACATCAAAAATGACACAACAGACCTACTGTAACTCCCGAAATTTAATTCTGACCCCTATACCAAAATCTCACCTATCAAGCGGAAAACGCAAAAAATCCATTTTCGCCAATTCAAGCCTAAAGCTACTCCGGATCTCCAAAACATATTCCGATCACACTCCTAAGTCCAAAATCACCTCCCAAAGCTATATGAACCATCAAAAATTCACATCCAAGCCCTTTTTTACATAAGTCAACATCCGGTTGACTTTTCCAAATTAAGCTTACTCAAAAGAGACTAAGTGTCTCAAACCTTACCAAAACCATTCCAAATTAGATCCGACTAAGCCGATACCACATAACATAGATAAACAAAGCATAAAAAAGAAGAAATGGGGGAAATGGAGCGGTACCACATGAAACGACCTGTCGGGTCGTTACAATAACATTGTCTTTGAAGATAAATCACTTCTCATGCCCTTTTATAGGCAAAATGAGGGCAACCTTTCATAATTCAGTTTATATCACTTTAGTCCCTATTTTATTTCAGTTTAGTCCTCTACTTATTAACTTGTTACTCAAGTAAGCATCCTAACTTCCTGAAATTAAAACTAAGTTCCTATTCTAGAATGTTCTAGGGTGTTCCTAATTAGTTTAAAAAGATCCCTTACCCTTGAATTTCCCAACTTACCCTTTTATTCCCATGAAATTACCAACCTTAGTCGACTTACCCAATTCCCTTACCCATGATTAACTAATCAACTAACCTAGATTTAGCTAATTAGAACAGCTAACTAAAGCAGTAATGATTATGGATTATCCTAACTAAACTACACTAAATCAACCAAAACCAAGTAATCACAATCATAAAGGAACCATTAAAACTAAACAAAACTCGAGCAAAATTGACTAAATCCTTATCAGAACAGATCAATCCAAAAAATAATCAATAAACTCCATATTACCATTACCAATCATCTATGAATGACATTAAAACAGAATTAATCATAAAAGGAACCCAACACCGATAAACAAACGCAAGAACCAAGCACAGGAAAAAATTGTAATCACTTTTTAGACTAAACTAATCAGATTAATCAGTTGAACAGGCAACGAATCAAAACTTAAAATCTACATTGATCAAACAACCCTAAACAGACAAAGACCAATCCTCAAGCAAATGATCCCGGAATCAATCCGGAATCCTAGTTTAATCCTTATGAAAGAAGGAGACGAAGAAAATGGAAAGGAAACCAGAAGGCCTTACCGATAAACTACTAATGTCCAGATGTGCTTCTTCTGCTTCAAACTCGGACCAGCACAACGAGAATTAAGCGCTAACGACGATGGATTCGCCATGGGAAAAGCTAGGGGATCACGTGGTATCACTTTGGTAGGGTTTGGAAAACATAAGGTTTTTAGCCGGCAATTTCAAATTGATATTCGAGCACTTCTGGTTGGATTTGAGGGACGGGGTTCAGGGGTTTTGAAAGAGGAGGGCCAGGCGGTCTTATGGTGTTAATTTGGACTGATTTGGGAGAAGAGGTGTCATGGCCGGAAAACTTTGATCCAACATTCGAAACGTTTGACCGGAATTTGAGGAAAACGGATGGTGGATTTGTAAAGGGGAGGAGAAGGGGAACCAGGGGTGTAATTTTGGTGGCGTTTGGAGATGGGCCGCCGGTGGAGACGATTTCTAGCTTGGGCGCCGGCGGAGGAACGGTGGAGCATAGCAAGGGGGTACGAGGAAGACGATTACTGTTTTTAGGGTTTTAAGACACTTTTATTTAATAAGCGAGATGGATCCTAGGCCGTTAGATTGGGGAAAATGGATGGTCTGGATTCTTTGACGCCAAACGGCGTCGTTTGGCTAAGAGTGGGGCGGACCGAGTTGGGGATCTGGGCTGGACGGGGGTGGGTTTTAATTGGTTTGGGCTGGGCAGAAATGAGTAAAGATGGCCCAATTTTGGTCTTCTTATTAAGATATCTTTTTAAATTTATTTTCTTTTGTTTTCTCCTTTTTATTTCTTTTATTTATTTTTGTATTTCATTTTGTATTTTTCCTGATTTTATAAAAATGCAAAAAATTAAAATGAAACCTAATTTATTTCCAAAATTAAGCTAATTAATTCCTAAAATTGTTTAAAATCTATTTCGTGACAAATTCAATAATTAACAATTAAAAATGCAAAAGTGGACTATTTTTATTATTTTCTTTATATTTTGTTCTAAAAATATCTTAACCACTAAATAATCCTAAAATATGAAATTAGATCCTAAATGCAAATGTCAAGCGTATTTTTTATATTTTTCATATGAATTAAAATACACAAATAAAATGCAAACAATTAACAGAAAATAACACAAAATTCACAAAAATTGTAAAATAATAAAGAAATCATTTTGTTTGAATTTTGGGAAATAATTCACTTAGGGCAAAAATCACGTGCTCACAGTAATTTTCTTGGCCTGCCAGGAGCATTTTCTCTTTAGCAAGCTACAACCCCTTCTTCATCTTTTTTTTGCTTCTTCATCGTTTTCTCTTTCTTCATCTTTTTCTGCTTCGGGGGAGATTCTCGAAGACGTTGTTTGGAAGGTCGAGATGGATTCCTCGAGGGAATGTTTCTCGCAGAAATTGCTCTCGATGATATACCATCAAGAGTAGTTTAGACTTTATTTTTTTGCCCTTATGTTTCTGTTGTGAAGACCCTTCGTGGGCATTTGTATTTATCGTTTATTAATGAAAAAATGTTTCTTCAATTTGTCTCTGATTTGTGATGGATTTCCCTTTATTCGTGTTTATGAAGAATCTAAGCATGTGGATTTACCCATTGGCCTGAATATCGGATCAGGGTGTAAGTATTCCCCCGGTTCATAATTGGTTAATACGATATTCCCTGGAACCTTTTTCCGTTCCTCAGACTGAGCCTAGATTGAATTGATACAAATTTAGGCTGTTGGGACCTCTGTACTTGAATCGAGCGAGAGTGAGGCTTCGAGTTTTAAAACGAATTTTAGCCTCTTAGGCCCTGTTGATAGTCCTCAAGGGAGATTTTGCTTGACCATTTGAGAATAAACATAGCCTTGAGACATTCACAGATAGTCCCCGAGCGAGAGTTTACTTAAGCTCAGACAGCCTTAATTCGGAGGCGAAAATAGCCCTGGGGCTTCAATAGTAATTCTCAAATGAAAATTAACTCGACTCGGGTAGCTCGAGGGCCAAAGAATCGGGTGAATGACCTGTATTTGTAATAGAAGAAGTCCTCGAGGTAGGGTAGCACCTTGAGGTCAGGCTTATATGAGTAGCTCTTTAGAGCTTATCTTTCGTTTTGACAGATATCCTCGAGATCGGGCACCATCTCGAGGCTTACAATGATATTAACGGCCCCTTAAAGCTTATCTTCATTGAACTCGAGATCGGGTACCATCTCAAGGCTAGGTTGATGCGGGGGTCCTTGATCCCCAAAATGTCATACGATAGCGTTAATTGTATGACATGGTTATGAAACGACCGAGGTGATCCCACCGGTACATTTTCCCAAAGTGATAATGGCTTAGTCATTATTTTTAATTTGGCCTTTGAGGTAGGCAGACAGTCACCGCTTGCTCTATATATGGGTTTGTCTTCCCTCATTTGAAGATTTCGCTATTCTGAGTAGTTATCCTCCTTCATAGAGTTCTTCTTCCCTGCGTTAGGTCTTTCACAATTTTAGTTTTAAGGCCCTCGTTCAAATTCCCGCTCCAATTCTCTGATTTTACCACTGTTATGGCTGCTATGCCAGGATTCGTTCAAGGTAAGAAAGTTTTGCCTCTGGTTCCCGCCTAGTTGATGGTGTGCCGTTGGTGTCAGGCGAGCCAACCTCGGGACATTTTGTTTCGAGGAGGGACTTTTTGTCAGAAAAACCTCCCAATGTTTAGGGTCATTGGGAGTATGCCTCGAAGTTTATTCGTTAATAGGAGAGTGGCACCTTGAGTTAGTTAGGAAAGATTGTGGATGGAGGAAAAGGTGGTACTGCAGGTACCTTCCCCTGAAAAGAGCATCATGGATCATGCCAAGGGGTTTTTGAACGTATAAACGTACCCCTTTATGCTGGGCCCCATTGATAGGGTTGTGCTTGACTTTTGTTGAAAGTATCAGGCTACCTTGGCATAGGTTCACCCGTTATTTTGGCGGATAATACTGATGATGAGATTCTTTGCGGAGGATGCAGGTCTCGAGTTTACCCTTAGTCATCTTATCAGGTTGTACCGACCTATTCACCATCGAGGCTTGCTAACCCTAGGATGTCGTCGATCCACCACGCCCTTCATTGTTGATGACGAAGAAGATGGGGACCGGGGATGGATGAGCTGATTTATCTAAGTAAGGACTGTTGATGTTATCCCTGCGGAGTTTCTGTCATTTTTCGAGGAATGGAATTTTACACGTAAGTGGTACACTTGTGCCTTCATTGTTTTGTTTATGGTGGAGGCATGCTCCATAAATGCGCCTTTCTTTCCCTTTCTGCAACAATTCCATGGATGCCATACGAGGTCCCCAACCTGATGGATTGGGCTTGAAAGTTGGCGACCCACTCGTCTTATGATGAACATAAGTGGCGAGATTTGTCTAAGGGTAGATAGGAGGCAAAACACCACAGTATATGATATGTGATTTGCTCCTCTATTGAAAGGCACTTTCTTTTTATGCGTACTAACTCTGTCATCATAGGCATTGGGGAGTTCTTTAAGGTGAGATCGTGTCCTCTTAGAGAGGAGAAGGATCGTCCGCTTCTGGGCTGAGGATAATAATAGTAAGCGAAAAGAGCCCTCGTAGGTGACGATGCTTATAGCAGGATGAGTCCAGCACGGAGGCTCAGAGAGGATGCATCAGCCGAGCCTACAACGCCCGAGATCTCTGGCTTTGGAAAAATGGTCCCGCTTCCGCTGCCATCTTCTTTTCCCATTGGAGGTACCTCGAGGAATGAGGGTTCTCTGCCGACGACTTCTTTTCCCGTCGAAGGTACTTCAAGGGATGCTTGAAGCCAGGGGCCGCATATATCGAGAGACCGCATCCCAATCGGGAGCGGTTTTACTGGGTTAATGGGGTAGATAAGCCAGACTAGTAGTTGTACGCTCAACTTTTGAGGAAGCTCAGTGGCTCTACTTTGTGGTGAGTTTTGGCCGATCGCATCGATTCTTTAGCTTTGGCAATTTTTTCTCTCTTATTGTGTTTCTCCTTTATAGGCTTTTAACAAGCTCAAGTTCGAGCTGCTTCGTCGTGAGGCTAGGCTGAAAAAAGCCGTGGATGCGGAGAAATCCCTCAGGCTTCTTTGTGATGAGACAGAAGACGAGTTGGAACACTTGCGGTATGAGGCGAGTCGAAGTCTGGACTACGAAAGCTACCTCGAGGAGCAGGTAATTTTTGTTCCAAGGGAGTGCGTGTTTCTTCTTCTATCTTCTTAGGCTAATGTTTCATTTTCTTCAGTTGCAGAAAAAGACGAAGGACCTGGAACACCTTCAGAGTGAAGTTGGTCAAGCCAAGAGTGAGGTGATGAGATAAAGGCTCGGGTGGACGCCCAGGTTGCGGCTAAGAAGGATGCTTTGGCCAAGGCTTCTGCCCTTGAAGTGCAACTCTGCAACACTCGTGAGAATAGCTCGGTCCGAACGGACATGATTATAGGGCTCGATTCTGAGCTTCTAAAGATGAAGGCCGAAGTTGTGGATGCTCAGGCTGAAGCTGAAACGATTCAAACTAAGACTGATAAGAAAGTGGCTGCCTATTTTTAAGGACGCTGCCGACGCTCGAGTTGATCTCAAAGGAGCTCTTGACCGTGAGAGCAGAATCAAGGAGTATGCCCAGTGCAAATCTCAAAGGGAAACCCTAAAGGAGATCCACGCTAGGGGCTTTGACCTCTCGGAAGATATAAAGCAGACAAAGGCGGACGAATATGATGCTAAGTTCCTTTTTCGATGCTGAAGATAGCGAGAGAGAGGCCGACAGGCCATAGTCCCCGAGGGGGACGTAGGCTTAGGATTTTTTGTTTTCAATCTTGTGTACGATGTTCCTAGAAAACTTTGTAAGTGAAGCCTTATGTAAGTTGCCTCATTGAAAATGTTGCCGGTAAAACCCTTCTTGGGATAAAACCCGATCGAAGGAAAATAGTGCAATGTATGCTTTGAAACCTAAGGTTTTCAAGCTGGGTGGCGTTTTGACTGCTTTGATTGGACACCTATACAAAGGTGAGTGTAAAATTTGAATCAAAGGGGAGAGGGTTATACCTTAGGGGTGATGGAGCTCTGAGCCTTGATGAGCTTCGAACGCTTGATTTCAGGACACGCCACGGTCCTTTGTTTGTTTTATTCAGGCGTAGCCGAGAACGTGTCTCAAGATTGCTACTTCGCTATTTGCTTATCCTTTGACTCCTTCGATGTGGGAGGTGTCGGTGCTGGTGTCACATCGTGTACCGCAAATATTTCCCTTGATGCATGTTGTTCCCCATAAACAGTTTTATACCATCCTTCATCGAAAACTTCATCATTTGATGAAGGGTTGATGGTACTGCCTTCATGCAGTGTATCCATGGCCTTCCAGGTAAGGCGTTGTACCTCATGTCTCCTTCGATGACATGAAATTTGATATTTTGGGTCGTGCCGGCAACGTTGACCGGGAGGGTGATTTCTCCTTTCGTTGTTTTGCTTGCTATGTTGCTGTTGAGGACTCGAGAGGCGGGCACGATTTGACTGAGCAGTTCGAGCTACTCCACCACCCTCGACCTGATAATGTTGGTCGAGATACCTGTATCCACAAGCACATGTTTAATTTGAAATGTATTCACAAGAAAAAAGATTACCAGTGCGTCATTAAAAGGCTGAGACAAGGTCTCGATGTCTTCATCGCTAAATGTGATAGCGTGTCCTCGGTTATGTAACCCCGAGTTCATTTCTCCCTAGTGATGGATATTTTTGTTCATTTGATAACGAGTTCTTGCGATGTTGACTCCCCCGACAATCATGTGAATGACATGTTATGGGTCTTCTGTTTCATTCTTCTTGGTTGCCTCTCTTTCCCGGAATTGATTTTTGGCTCAGTCGCTGAGGGATTCTCGGAGGTGACCTTTGCTGAGTAGTCTGGATACTTCTTCTCGGAGGCGTCCGCAATCCTCGGTCCTATGACCGTGTGTGTTGTAAAAATCACACATTAGGTTATAGTTCCTTTGCGAAGGATCTGATTGTACAAGCCTTGGCCACCTGGTGTCTCTGATTTTACCGATGGAGTGTGCGATGTCTTAAATGTTGATATTGAAGTTGTATTCCGATAAGCGGGGTGCCTCCATCGGCCCTGTGTGCCTATCGAATCCAGCTCTGCTAACAAGTCCTCGAGAATTCTGGCCTCGATCCAGCCTTCAATCGTTGCGGGGTATGTTGCGCCTCGGGGCATTTCTTCTATCTTCAATGTATAGTTGGTATCTTTCTTTGTTTGTCTTTGGCTCTTTTGTCGGAAGCCTGCTAAGATATACCGTGCCCAAGGGGGATCCTAGTTGGTCCTCTTCGACTCTGATCTTTGATTGACATCGGTTGTAGACGTCCGATTAAGTCACGACGGGATATTCGACTAGGTTCTGCTTCAGCTGTCTCGAAGCTATCGAGCTTCACTCGTTCAAACCTTGAGTGATAGCCTGCACTGCCCAGTCATCGGAGATTGGTGGTAGTTCCATTCGTTCCATTTGAAAGCGAGATACGAACTCTCGTAGCATCTCTTTCTCCCTTTGCTTGATTTTGAAAATGTAGGATTTCCTTGTAGCTTCCTTGATGGCACCAGCATATGCCTTTATGAAGGAATCTACCAGCATGGCAAACGAATCTATCGAGTTTGGGGCTAAGTTGTGATACCACATCATCTCCCCTTTTGAGAGCGTCTCTCCGAACTTCTTTGGTAGGACGGATTCGATCTCATCGTCCCTTAGGTTATTGCCTTCACTACACAAGTGTAAGCAGTGACGTGCTCGTTGGGGTCTGAGGTTCTGTTGCACTTTGGAAGGTCAGGCATTCTAAACTTCTTCGGAATGGGTTTTGGAGCCGCTTCCTGTGGGAACGTCTTTTGCAAGAACTTCTCTGAATCGACACCCTTCAGGATCGGGGGTGCGCCCGAAATTTGATCGACCCTAGAGTTGTAGGTCTCTACCTTGTTGTCTTTGGCTTCTATCTTCTTCTCGCCCGACTCGATCCTCTTTGTGAGGTCCTCGAGCATCTTTATAATGGTGGGGTCGGCTGCCGACCCGTTATTATTCGATCATTATGGTACCTACTATGCTTGGGGAGCTGTTTCCGGTGCTACCGTGCTGGGAGTTTTCTGGTGGCTTTGCAGCTGAGCAATCGCCAGTTGTTGTGGTTGTAACATCTCGAAGATGACGTGCAGGCTAATCCCTTGTTCCTCCTAAGCCAGGGTTTTTTGAGCTTCCTGTTGGTTTTCTTGATGTATACTCCTGTTGATGTGGGAGCTTATCTCGACATGTTGAGTGTTGCGCGATACCACATCCACGGTAATTGGTTATGGTGCATCCTCAGGGTTTCGTGGTGGTACACCAACACCTGGAACAGTTACACCATTCTCTCCATGGTCTTCAAGACCGTTGTTCTCATGTGCGTTTACTGAGTTAGACATTTTAACTTGAAATAAAAGATTCTTGGACAAGAAAATATGTGAAAGATAACTTGTGTTATGTAGTAAATTAGCAAGAAAACAATCACTATTATCTTTAGCCCCGCGGTGGGCGCCAAACTGTTTAGCTTGAAAATAGTAAAAGTAATTAGATTTGATTTTGTGGTTCTAAAAATGTGTGATATATTTTTATGCTAGTTGTTAGGCAGTAGATTTTAAGTGAAGGATCAGAAAGTAAGATAATAACTTGTAGACAATGTGATAATCAAACTGAATGGATGGAAATCGGGGCCTCGAGCTGGCGTATACGGGGCCTTGAGGTCGAATCGGACGCCCGATTAAGGGCAGTTGATGAAGGATTAACAGTTATGAGAGTTGCGATGGCGGCTCTTTATGATCAATAATGAACAATAAATGATGAACAATTAATAGAACACAATGAATATAAGCAATAAATGTAAATAATGAAACCAGTATATTGTGTAACTTGTCTTTACAAAATACATTTTTTAAAAAGACATGTGGTTGGCATAGCCATTTAATACCCCTGTACGGGCTTGAACTAGCCTAGTAGACTAGGTCAGCTTTAACAATATGCCTTTGGGTACTTCCCGCTAGTGTGTCGTAGCCGCTGTTTTGCACTGCCTCGAGATCAATCATTATGCACCCATGGGGGCGAACTCCGAGCTAGACTTCGAGCCTTCTGAGGGTGGTCTCTTCGAGGCGCCCTAGTGATCATAAAATCGAGCCCTCTGATTTTTACCGTGCACAATCTCCATTACATCTATTAACTAGGGGCAAATACTATTTGTAGTGATTGAGATCAGCCCTTTAACTGAATCTCCATTAGATCTATTAATCAGGGGCAAATTATTTGTAATGATCGAGATCGGGACTTTAACTTGAATCTCTATCACATCTTTTATATGAAAATTCACAAAAATGTCAACAAATATTAGATTTGAATCCATAATTTTAAAAGTAAAATGAATTCAATATTGAGAACTTTCACAAGTTAAAATCCTGAATCCACCTTTCTATTTCATGTCGTGATGTAGCGGTTAGTTAATCTAGGTTTGTTAAACCTCTCGTCAATTCTTGATGAGGATCAGAATTGAAAGGAGATTGCTATTTATGATTTCTTCTCAACAAACAAAGAGGAATATAAGATATGTAATACGTATTAACTTCTCTATGAAATTCGAAAAGAAAATGAAAGCAACCCAAATGCATTTACATTGATGTTCAAAAACTGCAACTGAAAAGGCATGACCTGGTTAGCAAATGTTAAGCTGGGTTAAGTATGTCGTTTAGGGCAATTGAGTTGCTAAACATCAGTCAAACTAAAAGATAAAACCTTCAATAACGATATCTGTTATGGTGATATTGTGACTCATGTTGATATTGTGACTGGACATCATAGTGATATATGTGACTGGTTTGTTCATATTCATAGTGAAACAAGTCTCCAGGTTGTCCAACTTCATAATGCTGGACATCATGAGATGTTTGAGACACCTGAGATGGCTCATCTTCTTCATGATGTTTCGCGTGATGAGTTGGAGATGGAGAACTAAGTTCGCTCAGCGGGGGGCTTGAGGGAGGTGTCTTTTTGTCGACTCTAACTTCATCCAATTCAACCTCTTCAAATGAGCGAAAAATAGGATGCAGATATGCATCAGCCAAATATGCTTTCAAGTTGGCATCAGATTCAGAAGATCGGTCTTGCAAGTCCTTTTCCATCGCTTCCTGAAAAGCATGAGAACATAGAGGCATATATTTCCATTACTATTGTTGGTGATATAATTAAATAAATAATTGTGTGTTTCTCTAATAGCTTAAGCTTTTATATAAGGTGTCCACAGAAATCAACATGGTATCGAAACAGACAAAGGTCCAAGTTCATGTCTCACCGCCACCACTATCAAAAAGAATTGTTCACGTACTTTGCCAATTAAGAAAAGGAAACAGCCCTGCGCACGAGCGGGCACACTAAATATGTAATTAAATAAATAAAAGTGTGTCCCCTTAGGCAACTTAACCTTTTGGATAAGGTGGTCACACAATTTATCACCACTCAAATCATTGATTGTTTAAGATAAAACCATATTTAAGCAGGGATCAGGTAAAGAACAACAAAGCTGACGTAGGGCATCTTGCTTTTCTTTTCATCTAGTTATTCAATCATGAAAAATTGACTCCATGCTCTACAAGAAATGTTCCGAAAGATTTATATACAACTAGCAATTGAAGCTTACCTCAACCGGATACTTTCTGAATGCAGGTTCAAACCGACTCTTACAGTACTTATGGAATGCTAAGGTTAAAAGAGGTAACACCACAAGAAATGGAGTGGACTTTGCAGCTTTTTTTGTGCTCAATAGACCCATCAGAAGCAGTTGAGATATCACTAAGCTAGCAATAATGCGTGCATGAACATGGGGCCAAAAAGCAGCAGCACTTTCATATCGTTGGTTATACACATTGATTACCTGTATAAAACATAAACCAATAATCAGAAAACCATTGAAGATAAAGTTATTCATATAAAGCTATCTTCTTGAGTATGATAAAGTTCATCATACTATTTACTGAAAACTTTTATAAATTGTTAGTATATATCAGTTCCAACACTCAGTAGAACTATCATTATGACACTCAAACTACCTTTCCGATAATTTGCCACAAGAATCCTTCGGTTAGTCAAAGTTATTACCAACACAATGGGTTGCTCTTTTATTCAGTACAAAAGACATCCTCCCAGCTATGGACTCTAAAAAGGCTAATAAGCAAATTGACAAGTTAAAAAGAAAAGGAATTAAAGGGCAAGGACAAACCTGATGACGGTAAACAAGATGAGCAAAGGCAAAGAAAACCAGTATGAAAGGAAGAAGGATTGGAGTAACCACAGCATAGACTATACCCAGAAGAAAGTACAGTTGAAGACTTGGAAGCGTCTCGGGAAAATCTACGCCACCAGGGTCCATTGCCTTCTCCATATCCCTTTCAGTTTTCACAAGGAACATGTTCTTAAGATGAAAAATAACCAGAGGTTTCAATCTGAGAATTTCACCAGCAATACCAGCCCAACCATCAACCATTATGTATGTGATAAAGAAAGTTGCTTTCATTGGTATTGAAACCCCTATATTTCTCGGTATCCTGCATGAAAGATTATAAAACTCAAGGAAATAGCTTTGTAGAACAGAAAGGAACTTCTGTATCAGAAAGTGTATTTACATATTTATGACTAGTAAAGAACACATCTTTTCTCGAGCTAACAGCAACTATATAAAAAAATCTTACAGAACTTTTTTTTCTTTTCTCCAACTTTGCACCCATCAATTTAATGTCTTACATTTGATTATGCTATGACACTGTTGGCTATAAGACAACCCAACTTCTATTATAAACTCAACATTCCATTCTGACGCAAGAATATCATCAAGGTTATTGGAGGTAAAAAAAATAAGTAAATGACAGCAAATCAAGAATTTTAAGCTAGCGTTTGACCATATATTCCAAATTTATTTTGAAAAATCTGATTTGGATGAAGTTTGGTTTGAAGATGAAAATGTGTTTGGACATATGTTTTCAAAACATATTTCCCAACTTTATTTTGGAAAAACATGTATATAATTCCCAAGTTTTGGGATTTTGGCCCAAAATCAGCAATTGGGGTGATTTTGGGATTTGGGATATTGCCAAAATGTGGGCAAAATTTATGGCCAAACATGAATTTTGAAAATAAATCCCAAAACATTCCAAAAATGCAATGAAACATAACACAAGTTCACCAGATTTTACGTTCAACTACACAACACAAGGTCAACTAGATAAGTTCAATAAGCATCTTTTTTTGTATAAGGAAGTGTAAGAAGCATAAAACTGAAAAACTTCTAGAGATGAACTCCAAGAGGTTCAAAAGCGCGTCGTAAACAAGCATCAGTAAGCTTCACGCACTTGGCATACTGCATACTGTATTATAATACTTGGATGTGTCAACACAGCTAAGGCATATGACAGAAAAAATCTTCCATCCAGCATTAAGCTTAATTTGAAAACTTCAAGTATCACACAATACTTGATTTCTTCTCTTCAATACTTGATCTAATCTAGAGTTGCTGCTTCGACTTGAACCATGTGTTGGTCAACATTCAAAAAGAAGTTCTAGTTTTATGTGTCAAAGTCTTAGCCATTGTGAGAACTTTACATAGATAATTCCACATCATCAAAGAATGAGGTTAGCATTAATATGTCCCACCCACTGGCATACATCTTTCACTGAGAGACCAATCTAATCTATCATGTGTCAAAAGCTAATGAACATAGTGCAGTCATCATGATTTTGTGAACTATGAGAATAAGCAGCGAGAGAGAGATAGAGAGAGAGTGTGTGTACTGAGTAGCTGATTGGTGAAGGAAAGCATGAAGTTGCTGGAAAGCTGTCCCTGCTACTATGCTCCCCAGGAATACATTGACTAGCATAAAATAATAGTATTTTGCTGCTGTTCTCCTCTCGAGCACTGATAACGCGACATGTCCCTCAATCTTTGACATAAACATCAGAATGGCAGGAAGAACAAGCAAGAAGACTTTAAGAGCTAAACCAGGAAGAAAACCCTGTAGAAACGACTTGATAATCTTCCTACAACCATTTCCAGAAATTTTGCTTCACAAGTAACTCTTTGTAAAAATACAATAAATACAGATATGAAGAATTAAAATACTTCTAGAAAATAAAAACAGAAGAAACGAACTTAGTCAGGAGTCGGTGAAATATATAACAAGCACATTTGGATAAAAAAAGAAGCTTTTGAAGGGGAACCTCTATATAATAACTGAGTCCTTTTTCTTATCTGACATACTACATAAACTAGTAGGCATTCATACACAACAAACATAATCTATTAAATTGCAATTTAGTCTCAAAAAAGTTGCTTATATATTCATCAAGCCTACTGTGTCTTCGAAATCTGAAATCTATCTGCTAAGATCAAAAGAAGCAGCAATCAGACACCAAGATCATCTTAGATGCAATTTCTTAGGGAGATCAAACCAGCTGATTGACTATAAGCACTAGCGAAAAACTATAGTGTGTAAAGAATACTATGGTTTTACTGTTGCTTAGTGCCTGCAGATGAACTAAAGAGAAAGATATGCACGATGACAACCTGAAAAAGGAAGATAATCCATTTTGGAAAAGATCCAGCGAAATGCTAAATATTTTGAAAAGTGATATTAGTGCAAAGTATGTAATGTGTTCATGACAAGTATGGTTGCGAACTTGATCACCAGCCAATCCAGGATGTTACACTGCACACTGATATTTCCTCATTAAATCAACTTTTTGCATAAGGCAAGAATGAAACAAATTACTGCAATACTACTGCATTCCAAAGGAAAGACAATATATGCATTCTTCTTTGAAAGCAGAGAAAATGTTCTTACCATTCAATTAGTGGTCTCAAAAAAGGTGCAACCTTTTCTAAACCTTCCAGATTAGCCAACGATTGCACAAAGGTAATAGGTATCATGTAAAAGAATACCAAAGCAAACACTGCCACGGAAATCAAAAGCTTGCGGAGGCTGAGAGAAAAAAAAGATATAGACAGATTGTTCCAATATACATCTCGTGGTTCAGGGGCCCAATTAGTCAGCCACAATGTGGGGTTCTTGCTTTGCTGTGTTTGTGCACAAACAGCTGCCCCGCATCTTGAATTAAACGATACAAAGGCAGCAGGCATGATAGATTTCGAGTTCTTGAGAATCCCTTCACGTTCCATTGTCAACTAGAAAAGGCAACATAAATACAAAGGATAAGTATATTGGTGAAAAGTAGCCTGTATTAAAACTTGGCTTAAGATGCGCGCAGGGTAGTCAAAAGTGAAAAGCGCAAAAATGAGCTAAAGTTTGTTGGAGCTTTAAGCGCAATTGATGTGTGGGCTTTAGCAAAGAAGAGCAATCATGAAGAAAAAATAAAAAGTAGAAATGCAATGCAAGAAAGTATAACTACAACACAAACAATAATTATTTAGACAAATGAATGGAAAAACTATGACTAAGCTTGATATACGATGTTGTACCCTAAAGATAGATCCATCGGTGAAGATGCATATGGCTAAGCACCTTGACGCCTACACTAAAGTGCCAATTAAGTGACACGAAGCGCACAACCTGGGTGTCACCGAGCTTCAGGGATTAAGCCAGCCTTTAACAACACCGGATGCACAGAGTTCCTTTCTCATTGCCCCTCAACCCTTCTCAGAAGGGGAGGGTGTGTGTGTGTGAGAGAGAGAACAAGCTGGATCAGAAAACATATAGGAGGGAGGGAGAAAAAGGATAACTTTACTCAACAAATATAATAAAGACGTCGACCAGAATTTTCATTTGGTTATTGATGTGTGACTACAATTTCACAGTTTCGTACATTATTTGTCTTGCCCACTTTATTTGCGTGTAATGGAGTCTACTTTATGTGTAGGTGAATTGAAGATGAAAGTAGAGCAAAAGGGATACTTAAATGTTGAAAGTGTGCTCGAGAATAGTGAAAAGGAGAAAGCTGGCGACGCCAGGCCTTAACCAGGCGTTAGCCTAGCGAGGCCAGGCAAAGGCCAGCTTAACCAGGCGTTAGACCTGGCGAGGCCAGGCGAAGGCCAGCTCCACCAGGCGTTATGCCTGGCGACGCCAGGCCTGGGGCGAGATCCATTCCGAGTTTTGAAGATTTATTTCGTCTCCTGGTTTGACTAGAACTTGACATACACATTTAAGTCTTTTCTTACACATATAAATAGACCTAAGAACGCCACTTTGAGAGGAGACAGACCCAATTTAGACCGATAGGAGACCGGGGATTTGACCTAAGGAGGCAAGAACACACTAGAAGCAAGGCGGAGAATTCTTCTATAAGTTTTTCACTTCCTTCTTTGTTTTTTCATTATTGGTTATGAATTCTAGTATTGTAGTTATGCATACTATTAAGAATAGCTAATTTGTTATCTAGGATTTTGATGGAACCTCTTGAAGGATGATTTTCCTGTTACGTCAATATAGATTTGTCATAACTTTTTCTCTATTTGTTCAACCAATATCAGACCGAGGATTTGACCTAAGGAGGCAAGAACACACTAGGAGCAAGGCGAAGAATTCTTCTACAAGTTTTTCACTTTCTTCCTATTTTTATTATTGGTCATGAAATCTAGTATTGTAGTTATGTATACTATTATGAATAGTTAATTTGTTATCTAGGATTTTAATGGAACTTCTTGAAGGATGATTTTCCTGTTACGTTAATATAGATTTGCCGTAGCTTTTTCTCTATTTGTTCAACAACGTTTATATTGTGGTTGGTTGAAGAGCTCTCAATCGACTGTGCCTATTTAGTGTGTATTACTCGGGAGAAAGTGCATATTTAGGTAGTTGTTGAACAACATCACTCCTAACATATATGAGGGATCAATACGGAGGGTTTAAAAGTGGAATTAGGGATAACGAAACCTTGGTGCGATCCGAGTGAGCCGTACTTAATGCCAGCTAGCATAATCTATTAATATAGAATAGGAGAGGCAAATTCATAATATGGTGCCAAGTGTCAAAACTGAAAATGAACATGTGTCCAATTTTGGACAAACCACCTACTAATTTGGAGATTCAAGAAAACTTAAAATAAGAAGAAAAAAAAACTTACAAAATTTATTCACATCATGGAGTCCACGTTTTTGGGCATATATTTATTAAAACTGAAAAGTAAAAAAAAAAAACACAATTACTCCAATTCCAAAAAATAGACTCCTAAATTTTTCATTAGTTTTTAATTTATTATAAACCTAAATTCGCACAATTACTCCAATTATTCAACTATGAAGACCGTAATTTTTTTTTTAAAAAAAAAAAAAAAGAAAAGTGCTTTTTTTAATTCATATTTCATTAATTTTAAAAAACTAATTGATTAAACATATGTTGTTTACTTAAAATAGAAAACTGCTATCCCTAAATTTCCTCAGTAAAACTACACTGATAGAGGGCAGTTGCTCAACCATAACATACACACGATTGAAACCAAAATCACGACTGAAACCATATGGAACTGCTCCAAACTGCGTTCAACTTCTATGGTACTCGGAGTATTTTGTGAGGGAGAAATGGATCGACATTGAAAAGGCAAAAATCTTCCGTGAAAAGCTGTATTGGTGTTACCGTATAGAGGGTGTGAACCACCTTCAGAAACTCCTTTCCGTATTCAAGGGTTCTATTTCTACATGTTTATTGTTCTAATTTCTTGATGCATGTCAGTTCTATTCTTTCTTGTGTTTTTTCTTAAAGAAATTTTGTGATTTTTTTTGTTTGGATTCCCGATGCTGTGAATTTGATCCCATTACTATTTTAGCATTTCAAATTTGGGCATCGTGTGGATTTCTGTTTGCTTCATCCAAAACTGACCCTCTTCTTTACTTATTATTTTTTGAAACGAGACTTAAGTTTTGCGAAGAAGAAAAACAACAACTGCTATACTCTTTCAACAATTTTCCTTCTCATTTTGTTCCTCTCAAGTCTCTTCTATTTCAGCAAAAGAGCTCTTAAACCTAAACTCTCTCTCTACAAAGACGTCTTTTCTCAACCCCCTTCAGTATTTTTTCCAAGATCTGCTGATACTGAACTTCTTGATAATTCACTAACAACTCCATTTGGTGATACCAAAGTCCTAAAATCAAAATTTGAGACACCCATTTTGTCAAAATCTGATTTTGATGATAGTTTAGATCAGAAAGTAACACCAATTTCATCAGAATCTAATGATACTGAAGGCTTAAAAGCTTTTAAAGAAACACCCATTTCTGATTTTGATGATAATTTAGTTGAGAAAAGCTCAGTACCTGTTTCATTAGAGTATAAGGAGGTATACAATGTAACAAGGAAACAAGTGGTTGATTCTGCAAAAAATGAGGAGAAGGTGGTTGACTCTGATTTTAAAGTAGGAGGACAAAGTTGTGATCTTTACAAGGGAAGATAGGTGAAAGATGGGGATCACCCAATATATAAAGCAGGGTCTTGCCCTTATGTTGATGAGGCTTTTGATTGCTAGAGCAATGGTAGGCCTGACTCGCAGTATCTTAATTGGAGATGGAAGCCACATGGATGTGATCTTCGTAGGTAAATTGCTGTTGCTTTTTTGTAATTGTTTTCTAAATGGATATATATGTGTATAAATGATGATCTGGTCTGCTATATCTTGTCTTATTCTGTAATTTTGTGTCATATGCTTATTATTGTGCAACATCTTGACGTTGCTGTCGAGTGACCAGGAGGTCATGGTTTTGGGCCATGGAAACAGGCTCCTGCAGAAATGTAGTGTGTACAATAGACTCTTGTGGTCCGGCCCTTCCCGACCACGCTCATAGCGGAAGCTTAGTGCACCGGGCTGCCCTTTTTTGGTGTCATATGTTTATCATTGTGCAACATCTTGAAAGATTCCTTTTTAGTGCTTTTATACTACAAATAGATTCTTTTTCCATAATTGGTAATTTTGTCATGTTTGAAGATGTTGTCCTAAACCCGTTTCCATGAAAATAAATGAACTTTGCTTCCAGAGTATCTTCCTTAAATGATGGCAATATTGAGATTCTGATGGCTATACCATTTATAGCACCTTCCTCAAAACCAATTTGCTGTAAAATTTCACACGTTACACCTATCTTTGATTCCCCTTAAGGCCTGCCCTTAATGTCCTTAAGCTGTTATGCTTAAATAGAAAGCTAGATTATATTTCTTACAATAGGATCACGTTGCTAAAGAGGAATAGTGGACATGATCTTAGAAAGAGTAACTTAAAACTCTTTATCTTTGGTGATAGGGCGTTGCCAGGTCTGATGATATTTTCCTGTTTCTGCATTTCCATTTCTGATATAGTCTAGGGTCATTACTAACTATCAATGTTATTTTGCTACTCTTGAACAACTCATCTTACCACTCCTAGATAGAAGAAAAAATCCCCCCAAAAAAGGCAAAAAGGAAATTACGTAGTTATACTTTTCATATTTGATTTCATTATGCTTAGTTACCAACTTGATCACGTTATATAGTCTTGTCTGTGTCTAGAGGTGCTTTAAACTGAAAATTATCTGTCACCTTTCATTTTACTTTGTGCGAATACTTATTATAACTAGAAAGCATTAACAGATTTTGAGTCTCTGCATTAGCTTTTAAAGTCTCTTAGTGGGATAGATGATTGTTGACAAGAGGGATTGCTCTGATGGTAAGCAACCTCCACTTCCAACCGAGAGGTTGTGAGTTTGAGTCTCCCCAAGAGCAAGGTGGGAAGTTCTTGGAGGGAAGGATGTCGGGAGTCTATTTGGAAACAACCTCTCTACCCCAGGGTAGGGGTAAGGTCTGCATACACACTACCCTCCCCAGACCCCATTAAGTGGGATTATACTGGGTGTTTGTTGTTGTTGTTGTTGTTGTTGAGACTTAAGTTTTCCAACTGTTTTAATTGTGTCTTCATTTGCTGTTCTTGATGAAATGCCAAGCCGAGGGGATGCTTTCAACACCTTGTGAAACATTCTCCATTGCCTTCAGTTTTCCTACTCAAAGGTATTTGGTTGTCTTCGACTGAAAATCTGCATACACTTTGATATGATAAGCAGCTAAAAAACCTCGGATATGATAATCCTTTTGTATAGTAAATAACCTTTTGTAGTTCAGTGAGACCGCTCCTTATATCAGCTTTTTTGATACAAGTGCGCATCACAGAACTCCTCACTGATGTGAAGGACAAATTGGTTTGTATTTATCTTTTATTGCAAATTGTACCGTTTAGTATGGTCAAAGATTCAAATTTATCCCTCAAAAAAACTTCTACGGTACTCTGTTCTTATATTCAAATCTTCTACTGCTATCAAAAATTCAAGAAAATCACGCAGATTTAATCAAGGATATAACAATTTCGAAGATGCAATGGAAGTTGAAATTTCGAGTTGTTCGTCTATGAGAAGTACCCGATCTTTACAATTCAAGCGCTACTTTCCCGATTGAATTGGTTCTACAAGATGAAAAGGTATTAAAAATATGTTATCGTCTTATAATTCATTTTGCTAACTCTATTTTTTAATTTGCATATGTGCGTATTCATGGTATAATCAGTAGCAAATAACCCGATTGAAGCATTTGTAAATCTGGATTTTTGCTCTGCTAGACAATGAGGATAAAAAAGACGGTGCCACTTTTTTTTCATGTAATATGATCTTAATTGTAATTATTTTGACTTTATGTTTTAACTGTTTTACTTCTTCACTCTAAATAGCTGATAATCTGCTTAGTTTAACGTACTCTTAAAACTCATGTAAGAAAGTAGTCATGGTGTTTTGTTTTTAGCTTAGTTAGATAATACAATTACATGTATTGGGTTAGAAAGAACAGATAGTTTTAGGTCTTGGGTACTCTTTGTAGAGAACAACTAGCTGGGAATGCTATGCTATACTTTGTAATATTTTCGTTGGTGATTAATAATACTTTAATTACCAAAAAAAAATGTATGTAAATAACTGTTTTTTCACAAATTAATCTACATATATTCATATCTCTATTGGTATTTTGGTTTTTGATTAATGGCAATCGTAATATGCCTAATTTAAAGTATGCCTAATTTATATTATTCCCTTTTGTACAAACATAATATCCTCATTTTCAATATCACAAGTTGGATTATTGCAAGTATTGGAAATTTATAACTTCTAAGAGGGTAGTCGTACGTCAGGCAAGCAGTGTCAAAAGAAGGTGGATAAAAGTAGTAACATTATTGTTGCCCAAACCCAAAATATAAAAATAAAAATTACTCAACAGTGAATAGGTAATAACAGAAATTATATTTTCTTAATCCATCAAAACATATAGTTATATCTCAAATCAAACATGTATTTAGGTACATGCTTCAAGTCAGGGTCATGGACACTACTGGATTAGTTTCACTGTTGCTCTGGGATCGCAAAGCCATTCTTCTCATAGGCAAGTCCGCAAACGAATTGAAAGAAAGATTACTTGAGGTATTTTTCTAAATTAAGTTCATATTTGTTTTTAAATAATTTTCTAAGCCGAAATTTCTTCTAGAATACTGGCGATGTTGACGAATCTTCCTACCCAGTAGAGTTGAATAATATTCTTGAAAGAAAATTCATGTTTAAGGTCATTGTCAAAAGTTCGAACATTCAGATACAAGATGAAGTTTATAGTATTGTTAGGCTTACAAATGAGGAGCATCTGATAAAGAAATATACCCATGCTCCACATTCAGATGCTTTCACCGTATGTGATCAATGCTCACAAACATCATAACATATTTAAGTTGTAGATTTATGTTAGTTTCATATTTAAGTCTTTTTTCAAGACTTAATTTTTTTTATATTTGTTAGGACCCTGACTTCAATACTATATCGAAGCGTAGATGAAGAGAAGGAATTTCAGGTAAATACTTCGCTAACTTCTAATTTGTCCTTTAAAATGACACTTATTTTTCTTATATATGCAGATAGATATATTTGACAATAAATTTTAGATCTGCACAAACACGAATTCTTCGAAGGATTCACTAAATTTTAGAACTTGATTACTAGAATTAAGGGTTTATATTCGGTAGCAAGTAAACATATATGCTGTTAAAAAATTAAATAAACTGCATTGATATTTGTATCACATGATTGTGTTTTGTATGTAAATCATGAAATGCTAAAATTTAATTGATACACCACAAAATACTTTTCTCACTTGCATGAACTTTTTGATAAAAATGCAAATTTATTTTGCAATTGATCCCTTCTTTTCTTATCATATTAGAACAAAGAAAGTTATTATTTGAGCTTAATTTGTTATGCTTAAATGTAAAAATAGTGGTTAAATGACTGTACATGTATGGATACGATTAATTTTTTTTAACAAATGAAGCATCTGAATATTAATTTTGTTTATTCCTACAGAAAACTACAGACGATAATGACATGATGTCTCCATTGAAGACGTATGACAAGAGGACAAGATCGCGGCATTATTAGATGACGATCTGAGTTGTCAACTCTTGAGCAACAAAGTTTGCAAAATGATTAAAAAAGAAAAATATCCATGATTGGCTGCAGTGAAGTGAATTTACCTATTCGATTATAGATTTTCATAGTCAAGTATATTTTGGAAGGAAACACTTTTATTATTTGGACAAGTTCTGAGTTGTAGTATAAGAATGTAAGTATTGATCCAGATTCTTTTTTAAGAATATGTACTTTAATCATTAAATACTTGACTCCTTCTGTTAGGGATATATTTATGCAACATATTAGTTGTTTGAACTAATCGAATTTTTATTCTTAATTATCATTCAAGCTTTATCCCCTTTCACATGCAATTACGATTATATTCGTGATTGAATTA
>MU696619.1:0-17401 GCA_026770625.1 Nicotiana glauca | reverse complement strand
CATGGAATGTATCATGGAGATTCTATTGTTGTTGCTCTATACACGTTTATCGCTATGACAGAGAAATGTTTCTGAATGGTTTAATTTATAGGATTCATGGATACTTCTCCATTTACTTTGATTCTAACTTATAGGAATTAAAAAATATAAAAATGTCACCAAGTCTCGGTGAAAGTTTTTTCATCACTATTTCTTAGTCATAATTTATCCTCCATGAAACATATATGACAATTTGAGTTAAATATTTAGAGGAATACGTTTCAACAACTTTATTTGCCATTATGAGTCTCTTAGAAGTAGAATAAGATTTTTCTTATATTTAATTTGGTAGTTATACATTGTGACAAATTAAAGATTAATTTAGTTCTTTATTCTTCACTTAGGATTTTTCTAATATTCTATTTGGCATTCTGTTTGGCAGTAGATGTTAATGAGGAAGCAAATATTTTACGAAGCCTTATATACAGTTGTATTTAATCATGTACAATTGTTATGTACCGTCTTTTATATGTTATGTTTTATCAAATGGTAATATAGCACAAGCATTGACTTCCCAACATTCTGTCTTACATTTTTGTGGGCTAAAAAAATTCACACCCCTTTCATGTGTGTAATGATATTTGAAACAATATAATTTTCTAAGTTGTGTGCTCAAAGAAGGAATCAATTAATAGTGGGTACTACTAAACGAAGAACAAATCTCTCAATATTAATGACTTCCAAATAACATAAAATTATTTTGTACTATTATCAATCATAAACTATTGGAATTTCTAAGTTATATAAGATAATGCATAACCTTCCAAAACTACTCTTACGGGCAAAAATCACAAGCTCCTTTGCCTTTAAAAGATTAGTCTGTCATATAGCTAAACCTTTATAACCATAATGCATACTTTAAATTCAAATAAATAAATAAATTAAATTAAGCAACTTTGTTACGCAAACATCAAACAGAGAAAAAAAAAAATCGATGCAATCATGGAGGGTTTATCAATTCAAGCTGCAATTTGACTGATGAATACCAATAAATGGCATGTAAAAGATTTTTAGAAACAAGTGAAAGAAATTCATCTATTTGTGTTTTGGTTTAATTCTTTTGAACACGGCCACTAAATTTTCACTTTAATATACATCTTTTTCTATTATCGCTCTCCGTTCATTTTTTCCATTGAATTAATCCGCGCATCGCGCGAGTACGTATACTAGTTCAGGAGAATATGCCTAGTAAATTGTGGTAGTTACTCGGGAGAGAATTACAACACTCAGAGCGCTCATGATTGGTATAGAATACTTAGGCGAAATTATAAAAGACGTAGCGGGAAGGATTTCGGCAATTGAGGAAATCATAACTCTAGACCTCCTTAATCTTTTCTCCAACCTGTAGTATCTTTAGTTTTTAATCCACTACTTTAATTATTTAGGTAATTAGATATAAGAATCTTAATATTTATAACTTAGGAATTGTTCGAGCTTATTTTTTTAGTCATAGTCAACAACTGTAGCTAAGCCTTAGTTCTTCGTGGGATTCGACTCCGGACTTGTAAACCGGATTATATTTGCAACGACCGCTTAGTCCTTTTTATAAGACATAGTTGGGCATGATCAATTATGGACAGCAAATAAGCTAATCAAACTAGCAATTACACTCACTCTTCTATCAAGCTCCTTAAGCTGCTGTTTGTAGTAGTCGATAGAATCAACTTTCTCACCCCAAAGTCCGAGAAAGCCTTTCTGCAGAAAGAGGACATGTGACATGGTGTTAAAAGTTAAAACATTAATTAAGAAAAGGTGAAAACCATGGCAAGAGAATTTTCTCCTTTTTAAATCAGTAGCAGTACCATGAGAAAGTTCAAGACAAAATGTCGCGTTTCCTGAGTTCTATCAGCTAAAAGAATACCTTTTTAGTTGGCCTCTTTTCTGGATTTCTTTCAAACTTAAGCTGGTTGTAGTCCAGCCAATTTTGAAGTCTAGCCCTTCTTCTGACAAGTTTGGCAAACTTGTTGGCATTATAGACAGCCTAATAGAACAAAACCACATGAAGTAAGAAATTCCAGCTCAAGAAAAGCTAGCTATCTAGGTAAACACCTTCTCACAAGAAAAAGACCTGCTGTTAGGTGCCATGTTACCTGGTGACAAAGATAGTGGTCAGGATGGTTCTTCTTAAAGAAATTTTCAACACTATCTGTTATTGAGCGCTTAGATTCATGAGGAACATTCCTAACCAGAACCTGAAAGACAAGATATGCACAGGTTCATTGTAGAATGGACTAAATTTCTCTCAAATTCAAACAAAAATAGAATCTGTAGCCACAAATTTTCTATCCATGTTTGATAAGCTTTTCAGCTCATGGATTGAGAATTTAAAATTTATGAACAAGGAAACTGATCCTTGTTTACCCACCGTGAACTGTTCGGCACGCCTGTCTTGTGAAGCCAAAAATTTTAATCTCATTGCAGCTACTCTACCATATTCCTTGTACAGCATAAAACAGGTCCAAAAAGTGAATAAATATTCCATTGCTATGTGGACAAAGAACCTGATTCATGTGAACAACCAATTGAAGCTCCTTATTAGCAAGAGATCCAACAGGAACACACACAGAAAAAGGAACTTCAGACGAATAAAGGACAATAAGTTTCTATATCGAAATTGTCGTTCGCTCCTCTTGACAATTATCAACTAGTAGCTCAGTTAATATTTTCGTTCATTTTTTACCTTTTAGCATGAACATGCATTTTCCTAAAAGAAAGCATGTTGTTAGGAGAACAAGTTCAATCCACGTTGTATCATTGTTTCTGCGTGTCTGAGCGTAACTTAGCCAATCCCCTTACGGAAAAGTCTCTAGTAAAATTTTCTCCTGTCTGCAGACAGATTCTAGCAGGAAAAAGTTCTTCCATTACCAAAACATCAACATCATAGGACGCTTCTATCACCCAATCTCCAACACTAAAAAAGAAACTAAGGCAGTTGAAAACTTTCAACCATGCTCGATACACCCTACTGCAGTTGCGGTCAATCTAGGTTTCTTTGCCATGGCCAGTTAAATACATAATTCCAGCAAAAATATGTCCCAAAGACTATAAGCTTGTGTATGAATTCACAAGAAAGCAGTTTAACCCATAAGTCATACTGGACCACAATATCAAAATAGTAGGTTTATTTTCAAGACCTTGTAAGCCAAGAACTACCTAACTAATGGCAGTCAGTAGTTAACTCAAGCGAATAAGTATGTTATTATATTAAGTCAAATCTGTCACATTCAAGACATCATCAACTTGACAGTTGGATGAAGTGGAATCGTTGAATTACACATGGACTCAGAATCAAGATGTTAAGGCAACAAAGCTCATACTAGAAAGCACTGCCATAGATGTAAAGGAAATTCAAATAGTACCCAAATCACTAGCTTGGATCAAAAGTAGTTCAAGGTGCTTCTACTGGCAAACAAGCGCATACGGGTGTTACTTCATTAACAGGGCTAAGATAAAGAGAAAATTATTAATTTGGGAACCCAACATTTCTAAAAGACAAATTAAAGTATCACTATTCAAATCTATGAACGAGCAAAACGCGCATAATTTAGATTTGGCTCCTAAAGGACAAACTTTGTGAACACCATTCCCTTTTTTTAGGAACTTAATTATGCCATTGTTTTTTAACATAATTCTGGTACTCCTCAATAATTTATCCTGATAAGAAAATCTTCCCCTGTATTAATACTAAGCTTATAGACAACAGAATAAGGAGATGAATCAGAAATCAGAATAAGCAATGGTAAGCACAAATTTAGCAGTCATAATTCCTCAAAAACATATATACACGTATGTGCTTATTGTAGATCAAATGAGAGGTAATGATACAACAGAAGACTTACTTCCAGGATTTGGGTTTAATATTGGATATAGAGAGCTTATCAATATCACTGACGACCAAATCTTTTCTGAGGAAGAACAATGTCCCATCTGACACATTAACTGGAAGAAGAACCAAAAGTGCCACAAGTGCAGTTGGCCCAAATATTTTGAAGCTGTCAAGTACAAGAATGCAGGTATATCAGATAAATTTAAAGAACCACTTTCCATTGAATCCAAAGAGCTAATCAATTTACATGAAACTGTGGGTACTAGTAGATATTTTTCACTCTGTTTTCCAGTTCACTCTAGACTACCGTATCTTATGTGGTCAAATAAGATAAGTTGTTCTGCTAAATTACAAACAAAAATGGATCAGTTGCAACAGGAAAGAAAAAAAGCGAGTTAAATCATATACCACTTGAAACTACAGTCCAGAGAAGGGGAAAAATTGCAAAGCAAGCAAACAAATTAATTGCCAAAAAATTCTTGAGGCACGAGGTAGAGTTTAACTTATAGAAATTTTTAATAACTAAAAAAACATTTAACAACTGAAAGGGACTTTTGCATTGGTAGGCAAGAACTGAATTGGGGACAATTAAAGTTTTCATGGCAAAACCTTTCTTCTGACAAATTCTAATAGAGGATTTTAAAGTCTTATCTACAGATATGTAAGTCTTAAGCAAAGGAAGAATCGCAAGTTAATTTCACAGCACCCTCCCCTTAGGGGACAGAGAAGAAAAGGAATAAGCACCATATCCAGATTAAGTTCAAAATTCCAAATGCTGAAACTTTTAAGCAGAAAGACATTGCAATAGATAAATTGAAAAGGTTTAAGCCTAAAGCTTGGATATTACACCACCCCAGATAGACATAAAGTTGACAACTTTCAACAGCCAAAAACAAAATTGCAACATTCAATCAACAAAAATAAAATCGGCCATACCCAAGAGTGTAAATCCTCAAGAAAACAGCAGAATCAAGGCCAGCATGTTCAATAATTTTCGATTCACTCATCTTCATAGCTTGAGGCATCCAGTTGAGAAAAGTAAGATAAGTCTTGAAATTGAGATTAACAAACTTCCCCACAAAATTCCCAACATGCCTAGGCGCACTTCTCTTCCCAGTAATGTACCACTTGGGAAAGTAAACCCTGTCATTGATAGGCTGAATTCTAAGCAGAGCAAAAGCCAATAAGAATGCAAAACCACCAAGTATATTTATAAATGCTGACACCCCAATATCACTAAGAGTTGCCATTACTCCAAACAGAACAAGAAATAACACAACTCAAAATGCAGAATAAAAGTTGGGTTAAAAAGGAAGATTTTTTGGTATATAAACAGCAAGTAAATAAACTAAAAGAAAAGAATAATTTTTTTCCTTTTTTTCTGGATATAGGACTTTTGAGTTTTATCAAGTGGCAATGGTGGATGGCGAGAAGTTTTATCAGGAAGCTCGTTTGTCTCTGGCAAAATCGTGGACCCAATTTTATACTTTTGTGCAATAGAATTCTGCTTCCACAAAATAGTTTGATAAAAAATTGCTTAATACAATGGGGTTCGTTCGGTTAGAATATGATTTATACCGTTTAAGTTATGCCGGTATAAGTTATATTGAGATAAGTTATGCTCGGATTAGTTACTATGGGATTGTTGTTTATTCATTGTTTGGTATGTTGTGTTAAGAATGACAATTGCATAATTTCTAAAAATAAGGTATAAGTTATACCGGTGCTAATTACCCCACCTTCTATAATGTATAAGTTATCTCGGTATTAAAATTAACACCCAAATAACTTATAATGGTTTACTAATCAAACAAAGTATTAAGATGGTATTAAATTTTTATACCACCCTTATACCTCCTTCCAAACGACTCCAATAGCGTATAAAATTTTCCATTGATGGCCTACTAAGTTTTTCCAGTTTTCAACTATAGTAGTAATTTATTTTTTCCCTATGGCCTATGATTTGTATCTTTGTGGGGTTCAAGAAAACTGTTCCATTTTTATTAAAAAGGGATTGTGTGTGGGAGTGGTTTTCTTATGTATAGCTTATTTGGATTGTGGGCAACTCAAGAGAAATACCAAAAAGAGACCCCTTTTTAAGTTGTTTGCTGACTCAGTAGGCTTCTGGTTTCGTTCATGCTCAATGCGCTGTTTGTGTCGTGTTTTAGTTTGTTTTTTTTTTTCTGTTTCCACGCTCCGGTGGTCCAACTAAATTTGGATTTGTGCCTAAAAGTCCCACCTAGATAATGTGCTCCCTAATAAAGATGACACCATGTGTTTTAGTTACTATTCATTTGGAAAAAAAAATATTTAATCATATAATTACATTTTTCTAATCAAATATGACAGTTGTAATACACTATAATTGTATTGCGTGATTATTGTAATTATCATACTATGTAATTACCATAATATACACCGGTAATTATATTCCCAGTTAATTACAAATGGCTTTCCAAAGAGACCCTAGTAAAGCAATCTCACTTGGACTAGAACATTATGAACCACTTATTGCCTTTATATGAAGTCACAATTTATTTTAACGAGTAGTACATCTTTATTCGAATATCACTATTTTGACAGTTAATTTAATTATTTCTTCCATCACGTGAATTCTATCAAAATTAATTTTTTATGTATCAATAAAGGAAGGATGCAGTCGACCATAGTAGTATTCAAGCCTTGAAAAATATAATTAACATTCATCAAACTACCGTTGAATTGCAAAAAGTACAAGAAAGCCTTTAGAAAGTTGCTTACGGAATGAAGAAGCATTGATGTCTAACAATTTCTAATTGGGGAATGAAGGTTCAATTCGTGTTTGGATTTGTTTAAATTTTCAATCATGATAATTTTCTAAGTTTAACTCTCTATACATAAAATGTATGTGTTACAAACGGGGTAAACCACAACGAAGTACTTCGACCTGGGAATGAGTTATGCACGGGTCAGAATGTGAAATATCCCAATAAGAGGTTATTGGACTACAATTGGGATCCAGGTTGAGGAACATGTGTCAAGGAATTACCGAACAAGAGGAATTATACTTACTATAACTATCAGTTCATGGAAGTGTAGAGGTATGCGAATAGAAGTCTTTTGTTTATTTTGGCTTAGCTCTTGTTGGAGCACTCTGGAACCTCCCTATGACGACCCAAAGGGTCATCACCTATTTTTAATTGAATTCTGTGTCTCCGAGACCTTGAAAACCTCATCTAGAGTCGCTTCGATTTGCGTGCGCAGTTCGAGCGCGTAGCAGAAAAACTTAAATATTAAATTCTGTGAAAAATGTAAAATTTTGATGTTAAAATGAATAAATTTGACTTTGGTCAATATTTTGGGCAAACGGATCCGGACCAAAGATTTGACGGTCCCGGAGGGTCCGTAGGAAAATATGAGACTTGGGCGTATGCCCGGAATCGAATTCCGAGGTCCCGAGCCCGAGGAATGAATTTTTTTGAAAAATTATTTTCTGGAAATGTTTAAGAAAATTAGAAATGAAACCAGATTAGAAAGCGATGGTATCGGGCCCGTATTTTGGTTTCGGCGCCCAGTATATGTCTTATATATGTTTTAAGTCCTTCTTATAAAATTAGGTTAAAACGGGCATCGTTTGACGTGATTCGGACTTGAATTTCTAAATTTGAAACTTGTTGAAGTTTGAGAAAAGTTCTTGATTTTGAGGTTTGATTCATTCTTTTTTAGGTTACTTAGGCGATTTGATCGCACGGATAAGTTTGTATGATGTTGTTGAGTTTGTTCATGTGTTTGGTTAGGAGCCCCGAGGGCTCGGGTGTGTTTCGGAATGGTTTTGAACTTAGAAAATGTTGCAGATTTTCTACAGTCAGTGCACAGGGAAATTGTTCTTCGCGTTCGCGTAGTCCCACTCGCAAACGCGTAAGGAAAGATCCCCAAGTGCCAGTTTCTTCTTCGCGAACGCAAAGGATTGGACGCGAATGCGAAGCTGAGGGGGGAGACCCTTCGCGAACGCGACCGTCCACTCGCGAACGCGTAGGGTTCAGGGGATGGGTCACCGGCTTATTCATCGCGAACGCGACCGGTAGGACGTGAACGCGAGGGAGAGAAGCTAAAGCTTCGCGAACGCGAGCCCCTTAACGCGAACGCGAAGGCCTAATAGCCTGACCCATCGCGAACGCGAGGGGTCTATCGCGATAGCGCAAAATTAAATCGCCTAGTGATTTTTAAAAACCCAAAACAGAACACTTATGGGACTTCTCAAAATTTTACAAAACTTCTTCTTCTCCTTGAAGCACTTTTTCACCAAAACTTCTTGGGGAAGTAATTTTTAACTCGTTTCCTTCCATTTTTATCAACATCTATTGAATTTCTAGGTCTAAAACATGTGATTAAGGGTAAAAAAAATTAGGGATTTGGGTAGAGTTAGGGCCTTTTGATTAGTTGTGATTTAGACCTCATTTTGGGGTCGAATTCTGGAAATAATTATATATTTGGCCTCGTGGGTGAACGGGTGATTTGATTTTGGTCCGAACCTCGTATTTTGTCCAAGCAGGCCCGGGGTCGATTTTTGGGTTTTTGGGAAGAATGATTGGAAAGCTATAATTAGGAATTGGATTCGAATTGTTTAGCATTATTTGATGTTATGAAGTCATTTATATATAGATACAATTGATTTGGAGCCGAATTCGAAAGGAAAGGCGGTTTTTGTGGATTTAGTTGGCCGTGGAAGTTTGAGGTAAGTTTGGTCTAACTTTAGCTTGAGGGATTAGGAGTTGAGTCCTATTTGCTATGTGGTATTAGTCGTGTATGACGTATAGGCATGGTCACGAGTATCTATACGTTGGTGTCTAGCATGACCGTGAGTCTTTAAATTGTGAATATCTTAATTTCGTAGTATCTTTCATGCCTAGGTGATGATTCCTATTTGTTGTGAAAATCTTGTGGAAGGAAATTGTGACCTTTGAACATCGAGGAGCATTGACACAAGTTATATTATAAATTGTGAAAGTATATGAGATGATTGAACCTTTTGGAGCACTGGCTCAAGTGGTAAAGTGAGTTATATAATAAAAGTGAAAAAAAGAGAAAGAATCATTAAATTGTTCCCTTATCGGGATATTGTTGCTTTATTGATTATCCCCCTTGCCAGGATTTAATTATTTAATTGCGTTCCCTTGCCGGAATTTCTATTATTATTTTTATTATTCAATTGCCCCTTGTTTGTAATTGTTGTTTGGGTGGGGAAGAGTGTTAAAGCTCGAAGGGTAATGACGTGCATTGTTTGTTATTTTGAGGAAAGAGTGTAAAGCACGAAGGGTGATGCCGTGTCGCACGATATACCATTTCGTGCCAATTCTATTAATAATATGTGAGGAAAGAGAGTAAAAGCACGAAGGGTGATGCCGTGCACATTTTATCATATAATTGCTTTGGTGAGGAAAGAGAGTAAAAGCACGAAGGGTGATGCCGTGCACATTTTTATTATATCATTGCTTGGTGAGGACGAGAGTAAAAGCACGAAGGGTGATGCTGTGCATTTATTGATTTCTGGTTCTTTATTGATGTCCGAGTTATGTTGTTTTCTTCGTTATTTGATGACTTTTACTCGGAGTTGTTATCTTCCCCACAGCGTGCTCCCTTTCCCATATTGATTGGTTATCTCTATATCTCTGTTCCGCTGTATATATAACTGCACAGGTTTATGTGGTAGTTCGGTCTAGCCTCGTCACTACTTCGCCGATGTTAGGCTAGGCACTTACCAGCACATGGGGTCGGTTGTGCTGATACTACACTCTGCACTATGTGTAGATCCCGAAGTAGCGTTCGGTCATCACCAGTAGATCGGGAGCTATCCTTCAGTTTGAGACTCTGAGGTAGCCCTATTAGCGTCCGTAGGCCCGGCGTCTCTTCTATCAGTTTTTATATTTTGTTGTCATTTGTACTCGAGACAGACTATGTTATTTTCTTTCAAACACTTATTTGTAGTAATCCTAGACAGTCCGTGAGTGTTGTGACACCAGTTCGTAGAGGCATATGTTGATTTTCGCATTATTGTTTAGCTTATTTAATTTAAGTCTTCCGCTTTAATTTCATATACCGCTGTTATTTAAATATTTAACGCTTGTTGTTATGATTTATAAAAGGATTTAAGATAAAAGAGTTAGGAGTATATAATTTCGTGGATTGCCTAGATTCTACGAGTAGGCGCCATCACGACCCCTAAGGGTGAAAAATTCGGATCGTGACAAGTTGGTATCAGAGTTCTAGGTTACATAGGTCTCACAACTCAAGGACAAGCTTAGTAGAATCTGAGGGATCGGTACGGAGATGTCTGTATTTTTTCCCAGAGGCTACAGAGTTAGGAAAAGTTTCACATTTGTTCTTTCTTGTCATACGGTTTGGTTTCTCAATGCTAATTGAATTTTTACTCTGTTCTTTCGCAGATGGCGAGGACACGCACTTTCTCATCTACCGATCAGTAGTCCGAGCCCCCAGCAGCTCCTATAAGGGGTAGAAGGCGAGGCCAAGGCCGTACGAGAGGCTGAAGCAGGGGCAGAGCTCAGCCCAGGGTAGCAACATCCGTAGCGGAGCCTCATGTCGATTTTGATGACGAGGTTCCAGCCCCAACAGTTTCGATGAGCCCAGCTCAGGTCCCAGAGGGGTTTATTACCAGTTCTTCAGGATAATCTGGTCCGTCTAGTGGACCTTATGGAGAGTGTCACCAGAGTAGGTTTACTTCGTGTAGTACCAGCCATCTCTAGGCTGGAGGAGGATCCTAGACTCCTGCCACTCGCACTCCGGAGCAGGTAGTTCCTTTGATTCAGACTCCAGTAGTTAATCCAGTTGGATCAGCTCATCGGGGCATGGTAGCCTAGGTCGGTGATGGATCACCTATGTCTGTCGATGCTTTGTGGAGGTTGGACAGGTTCACCAAGCTATTCACTACTCCCTTCAGCGGTGCATCTACCGAGGATCCTCAGAAATCTGGACAACTGCCATGAGGTTCTTCGGAACATGGGTATTGTCGAGACCAATGGGGTTGATTTCGCTACATTTCGCTTGTCTGGATCTGCCAAGACTTGGTGGAGGGATTATTGCTTAGCTAGACTAGCAAGGTCGCCAGCCTTGACTTCGGAGCAGTTCACACAGCTATTTCTGGAGAAGTTTCTTCCTATTACACAGCGAGAGGCCTATCGGAAGTGTCACACCTCCCTTTTTTACACACACCCCGAGAGGGTGGTATATAAGGGAGTTTTTCCAATTAAAGTGACATTACTCGAAATGGGATTATTTGTTTATTCAGAGTCGCCACTTGGAATAAATTAAGGTGTCCCAAGTCACCGGTTTATTTTAAATCTCAGATCGAGGAAGTTTTATTTTTTAAAGAGTCTGCGAACCAGAAATTCTAGATAAGGAATTCTATTAACCCGAGGGAAGGTGTTAGGAACCCCCGGATTCCGTGGTTCTAGCACGGTCGCTTAGTGATTATTATTTGACTTAAATTATTTAACTACTCATTTTTAGGACCTATGTGCATTAATCTTTTTACCGCTTTTAAGTCACTTGAATTATTCGTAATTAAGGAATTGAGTTACGCGTACATATATTCCTTCCTTTTGGCGCGTCAAAATCATGTCACGCGAACGTGTCTACAATTAATAACGCTTTATTTATTTTATTTAAGAAAAATTTTGGTTGAGGTTGCGCGAACGCGTACCTTGAATTTTAAGAATTAAAATTGTAATTATGTTACGCGAACGTATACACAATCACGATAATTGATTTGTTAAGATTGTACCTAAAAGCATACTATCGATTTGGTTTTGAGGTAACTATATGGAAGCAGTGTTCATGTGACGCATTTTATTTTTAAGCACTACTATGTTTGCAACCGAAGTCATTCTAATATAGGCTTCTCATTTTGTGAAATTGATTAAACTAACAATGCCAAGAAATATTCACGCTTTAAATATTTATGGAAATAACTTCTTTATTTATTTATTTTTTTTAAAAAAAGGACAACTAAACATTTAAAGAAAAGCTAATGATAGCAGAAGCTCAATTCTTTTACAGATTAAAAAAAAAAAAATTCATGTTCTCGTCAAAACATTCAACAAAATGGGAAGATAACTAACAAATCTATACAAACCATAAATTAAAAAAGGAAACATACTCAAATATTTAATGGACAGTCCAAGCAGCGAAACAAACAACATTTAGAAAAATGATCATTCAAAGGAACAAATATAAAAAAAAAATGCTCACACACGGAAGAATGGTAAAATGATCAAATATTTACAGAATCTCAAGAACGAAATAAATTAGTAGCGATTTGGATAAATATTGACCAACTATAACATGGTGAATTTAAGGTTTTAATGTAAAATATAACTAAGAGATGACCATTGGCCTAGAAGATAGAATCAAATCGGCAAAACTTTCTACGGAGGTGTTACAATTTAAACAAACCTATCTAACATTAGATTTATTATTATCTAGCAACATTTATACAAACAATAAACACCCAGTAAAATTCCATTAATGGGGTCCGGACACATTTATACAAAAAAAATGTAAATTCCAGCCATATTCATTATCGAAACTTAATATAAAATAATAATTTTATTTAGTTATCATATTGTTCTATGTGAATACTTGTCGTAATTTGATATAGATATCTATATGAACACAAATCTGATTTAACTATTAAAGAACCAAAATTTCAGCAACTCAAGTAACAAACTAAAACATGCTCCAACAATTTTTTCCAATTACGTTACTTAACACCAAAATATAAATGAAACTTAAAAAATAAACAGAAATATAACAAAGTAAAAAAAATCTTTAAGTACCTATCCTAATTAAAATGGAAAGAGACAGCAAAAGAAAAATGTCTTAGTTATTATTTTACTAAAGCCGCAAACAACAAACGATGTACATTAGATCAAAGCAATTTTTTTTTATTGTCATGGAAATTTATAAATTAAAGATTAAAATAAACTCATCCAAGAATCTAGTAATTAGCTATGAACACCATAAAAGACGTCCCCTTTTTTATGATTTTCTTTCAAACTTTTATTCATATTAAACAATATTAAGAATGCAAAAATCAAACCATGACTAAAACTCATAAAATGTAATGCATCATATAAACAAACAAAGGAAATTGAAACAAGAATTCAATAAGAACACTTCTATATTTCAAGAATAAATAATAAAAATAGATAAAAGATAAGAAAAGAACCTTTAGAAACTTTTCAATATTGAAATATAAATTCCAGCAACTATGATATATGAGCAAGAATTGTAACCACGAACCGAATCTTGAAACTGGACTGAACTTTTCTTTTTCCAAATAAACTTCTCCCTCCTTTTCGATCTCTTAAAACTTTTTTTTTCGGTATATTCTGTATATGCTGTGTATATCCCTGTATATTCCGTGTATATTCTGTATATTCCGTGTATATTCTGTATATTCCCTGTATCTTTTAGGAGTGTTCATATATATAGATGTGTGGAGGGAGTTAGAGTTGGAGTTGGAGTGGGAGAATGGAATTAGAGTTGGAGTTGGAGTGGGAGTTAGAGTTGGAGTTGGAGTGGGAGAATGAGGTTGAGAAGATCATGGTAAGTAGTTAGGATAATCTTTTTTTGAATCTTTCAAGATTTATCCCCTTTTTTTTGTTATATTATTTATTTTTATTTTATTTATTTATTATTATTATTATTTTTATTGCTTTTCGTTAATTTGCTGAGTTAATTTTCTTATTTATTTTATTTTTTTGTTTAATAACTTTTACTTATTCTTTATTAATGAAGAAATTAGAAAGTAAAATGCATAGTTAAAAAATATTAGTTAGCTACATTATATTTAAATATTATATACATAAGAAAATTAAATATTTACATTGTAGTTTAAATTATACTAAAAAAATACTAAAGCTAACTTATTTATTATAATTCTAATTAAAAGAAATCACACACACATATATATATATATATATATATATATAAAATTCATATTCTAAGAGTGTTATTATTTTTGTAGTTTTCTTTTATTAAGATTAGACCTTAAAGAGATATTTATACTAAAATAGTATAGAATTTGAGTGTGGTAAAAAAGTAGGTGTTCACAGCATGCCCCTCTTTGCTTGAAAACATGAAGAGTTTTCAAGCAAAGAAAATAAACACGGTGACTAATTTTTTACCTCGCTGTTATCNAAAATGAAAAGAAAATTACATGCTCTTAAAATCTAAGAGTAACAAAATTCCTATCTAAATGCCATCTGGAGTCCTGTCTTGATTCTTGACTTGATCCCCCCATTGACTTTAGATTGAAACTTGATTCCCTCGATGTAACAGACTAGTAAATATTCTCGCAGGCTTGATTCTTGATCCGATGATGGGAAGAAAGATCTTGACCATATGTCTCTGCATGTATTACGCCAAAGCCGGTTGCAGTTGGTAATGAGATCAAGCGTTCCACTTTCTCTGGAAAGAACTGAAATCTTATCTTTGTACATCAAATCTGTGCTTTGTAGAAAGACCTACAAGCCAACACAAACAAACAAAACGAACAAAAATTTTCTGTCCCAATTTGCACTAGAAATTTTTTGTGAGTTATTGAAAACACATTAAACTATCATTGCTATTGCAGAATAAAGAATTGAAAAAGATATTTTTTTTTTAATAATAGGGAATGTTATACCCTGTGTTAACAAGAAGGAGGGCAACCTAGGGATGTAGTACCCTGTGTTGACGATAAGATAAGGCTCGTGGCACTCTGAGATGCAACTAAGTAATGTCGTACCCTATGTTGAAAATAAGGCAGCCAGGGGATGTAGTACCATGTGTTAGCAATAAGATGAGGCTCATGGCACTCTGAGATGCAATAGGGGATATCGTACCCTATGTTAAAAATAATACAGCCAGGGGATGTAGTACCATGTGTTGACGATAAGATGAGGCTCGTGGCACTCTGAGATGCAACTAGGGGATGTCGTACCCTTTGTTGAAAATAATGCAGCCAGGGGATGTAGTACCCTGTGTTGGCAATAAGATGAGGCTCGTGGCACTCTGAGATGCAACTAGGGGATGCCGTACCCTATGTTGAAAATAATGCAGCCAGGGGATGTAGTACCCTGTGTTGGCAATAAGATGAGGCTCGAGGCACTCTGAAATGCTACTAGGGGATGTCATACCCTATGTTGAAAATAATGCAGCCAGGGGATGTAGTACCCCGTGTTGGCAATAAGATGAGGCTCGAGGCACTCTGAAATGCTACTAGGGGATGTCGTACCCTATGTTGAAAATAATAATGCAACCAGGGGATATGGTACCCTGTGTTGGCAACAAGATGAGGCTCGTGGCACTCTGAAATGCTACTAGGGGATGTCGTACCCTTTGTTAAAAATAATGCAGCCAGGGGATGTAGTACCCTGTGTTGGCAATAAGATGAGGCTCGTGGCACTCTGAAACGCAACTAGGGGATGTCGTACCCTATGCAGAAAATAATGCAACCAGGGGATGTAGTACCCTGTTTTGGCAATAAGACGAGGCTTGTGGCACTCTAAAGTGCTACTAGGGGATGTCGTACCCTATGTAGAAAATAATGCAAAGGGGATGTAGTACCTTGTGTTGGCAACAAAATGAGGTTGTTGGCTCTCTAAGACTCTACTAGGGAATGTTGTACCCTATGTAGGAACAAAATAATGCGACCAGGAGATGTAGTACCCTGTGTTGAAGATAGGGCATTGGTTCCCTATAATGAAACTAAAAATAAAATAATTACATGTATAAAAAATCAATGATTTGAGAACTTCACTTGGTGGTGTTCGTCTTTTAACAAACTATTTCTTAAAGTTATTTTGTTTTTATTTTGAACAAAGAAAGATTTGTTAGTTTTAAAATAGAGGTCGGTCTGTGGCCTTGATTATTTCAATCTCTCGATCTCGGCTCATCTTCTTTAATGATTTCAACTGTAACTGATTATTTCCTGAATACCAACTGCATTTCTGACTATGGAGAACATTTAGCTTTTCCAAACTTTGCCATGAAGGTACTTAACCTTTTTCAACATTATGTTGCCTTTGTGAGCATTTCACTTTTGACTTCTTTCAAAGTTTTCCATTTCAAAGCATCGGCCAATCATGGCCAGTCGGGGTCGACTTGATGCCTTTGTCGAGGCTGGGCGCCTTTTGAATATATCAGCTGGCTTAAAACGAGAACCCTGTAAATCGGTCTTGCCATCTTTTCTTTTCTTTATTTTTGGAGCAAAGTTAGACCGAACAGGATTCAAAGAAAAAAAACAAACAATGGAACAGAGAATGAGTTTGAAACAAGAGGTGTCCCTTTCAGGGAACAAAAATATGGACTTATCTGGGAGTACATGCAGACTTCAATGAACATGACATGCATTTTGGATTGGATACCTGATCTGTATAAACTATCCGATTCTCAGAAACTCATCACAATATTTGACTTGAAAGCGGGAAACCTTGCTCATGATTTGTTGATGCAATGGCTGCGTGGATCCTCTGTTCGATCAATAGTGCCCTTTGTGGGTTTTCACTAGCTGATCTCTCTCATTTCTCTTCTCGCCATCATCTTATAGTGCCCTTTGCAGGTTTTCACTAATAAGACTCTCTCATTTTTATTTTCTCTACTCACCATCGCCCTATAGTGCCCATGAGGGTTTTCACCAATAAGACTCTGTCTTATTTTATTTCTCTCATTTGGTTGCATCTGATCCAAGTAACCGTATCCTCCAATTCTTGAACATTCTCGCTGATCGATCGAAAGGACTTGAAAGGATTTGGGTAAAAAGAATTTGGATTGAATTATAACTTTGGAACCTTTCAGGCAAAACCATTGCGGAAACATTATAATATCTGCCCCAGTTTCACTTTTTGGGAAATTTGGATTTTTACTTTGGTGTGACTGAACCTCTGAGAGAGGCTGCCTATGTATCCTTTTGGAATCAAGTCGAACGTAGTTCAGAGAACTTTGTTTTTGATTTTCTTTTATTTTTCTATTTTATTTTGTTTTTTTCCTTTGTCTTCTCTTTTTCTTCTTCCTCTCCTTTTTTTTTCTTTCTTCTTTTTTATTTTTCAATAACACCTTCAGGTTACAAAGAGGGTAATCAAAGAAAAGCAACCGGCTCAAAAGGTTGGCAAAAGGGTTAACGGTATTTGGATAGCAAGAATGAAAGCCTTCGTCATCCCAATAAGAGAACATTAATATTGCATAAGGGGTCGAACACAGTACCTTTTGACTGCATCCACATTGACACTTGTCTCGGGGATATTTCCTTCGATGTCTTCCAAATACAACGCTCCATTTGGCAATACTCTTGTTACAATGTATGGACTTTTGCAATTTGGAGCAAATTTTTCCTTAGCTTCTTCATAGTGCGGGAGAATGTGTCTTAGGATGAGTTGCCCCAGTTCAAATTTCTTGGGACATACTTTCTTGTTGTAAGCATGTGCCATTATTTGTTGTACAACTGCCCATGGTAGCCTCCGACCAATCACTTTCCATCAATCAAAGACAATATTTCAA
>MU696604.1:168544-219053 GCA_026770625.1 Nicotiana glauca | reverse complement strand
GGGGGGGGGGGGGGAGGGCGCGTCAATTGGATGAGGCTCGAGTTGATCTGCAAAGTTTTGGAAGGAGATGAAGCTCAAGTTATCTGTCATAACTGCACGTGTAGTTGGCCAGCAGCAGGTTTGAGACAGCAGAAGTGGTCCAACCTTCGCAGATGTGGCCTAAGGGGAGGAACCTAGATACCACAGATGCGACTCCTCTTCCACAGAAGTGGAACCGCGGGAGCGGCTGTCACGACCCAATTTTCTCTTTGTTGGGTTTCGTGATGGCACCTAGTCTTAAGGACTAGGTAAGCCTACTAAAATGCAGAATAACAACAATAACTAATAACAGCTAGAATTCTTCCAAGATGAATCCTTTATACAATGAACAACTTCCCAAAACCCGGTAGTACAAGTCATAAGCTCTACAGAGTTTCACTACAACTTCTAAACACAACCGTATGGAAATAAGTATAACTGTGTGAATATAAAATAGTAAGGTGACTCCGAAGTCTGTGAACGTAGCAGCATGACTACCTTGAGTCTCCTTGGAAAGAATCCGCCCAGCTACTATGGAACAATACTTGGATCTGCACAAAAAATATGCAGAAGAGTAGTATAAGCACACCACAGCGGTGCCCAGTAAGTATCAAGACTAACCTCAATGGAGTAGTGATGAGGAACAGTCAAGACACCTTCTTGTTTAATAAGCAGAACAAGTATAAGTATAGAAAAGAACCGAACATGATATCTATATAAAGTCTAAGCGATATTTCTAACAATACAGAAACTACAATAAGGAAAGGAAACATCAAGTAATAGTAGAAATCCATAATAAAGCTCATAAAAATGAACAAAAAAAAAAAAAAATACAACCCAAACTCGAAATCACAAATACAGTAAGGACAAGTCATAACTCAACAACTACGACAACCTTCACCTTGAGTCTTAACCAGCATGTATCAATCAAATACTCAAACTCTTTCCAAGTGATAAAAATGGTTCGAAATATACTTATTTCAAATAAGTGTTCTTTTCAAAAGAGTTTCTTTCAAAATAGTGCTTTCAAACATAATCTTTTTTTAAAAGATATTCCTCCGAATATAAGTTACCCGGTGACACTTCATCTCATAATCATACAATACGGGTCTCAATACCTGAACCCTAACACTTGGCATCTTGTGCCCTCATAACACCTCATAATCGTACGGACAACTCACGTGCCCAAAAAGTCATTCTCACATGGAAGGAAAATAAACAAGGGGTGCGTCTATACTCTGAAATCTCAAAGAGCCTCCTACCCGATAAGGGTGATTAACCACGTGTACGCTTGTGCAAGTGTCCTAACATAGTTCGCACCAACTAGTAAGTATAATGAATGGAATGGACAACACCTATAATGTTTACACAGGGATAGAATCAATGAAACATCAGCTCAGAACACAATGATTTTAACAGGGGATCTCCCAGGATATCGTCCCATAGTCCCAAACATAAATATGTGTACTAGGGATGTCTTGGTACCCGGAGGATCTCTTGGTATCCTCAATATATGTATTAGGGATCTCTTGGTAGCTCGAGGATATCTTGGTATCCTCAATATATGTGCTGGGGATCTCTTGTAATCCTGAGGATCTCTTGGTATCCTCAATATATGTGCTGGGGATCTCTTGATATCTACAATATATGAACTGGGGATCTCTTGGTATCCCGAGGATCTCTTGGTATCTTCAATATATGTTCTACGGATCTCTTGGTATCCTCAATATATGAGCTAGAAATCTCTTGGTATCCCGAGGATCTCTTGGTATCCTTAATATATGTGCTGGGGATCTCTTGGTATTTCGCACTACAACCAAAATCAATATATGTGCAGGGGAATCTCCCCGGTGCAGTCCCGTAGTCCCAAAAGTAAATACGCAGCGCAACCAACAGAAATAACAGTCACAACACAACAGAAAGCTCATACATCACCACGATACATATAACAACAACAAAAATGACAATAATACAGGGTAAGACAAGTAATATAAGGACTGTAAATCCCAAGGAAACGGTAGAACCATCTCACAAGGAATAAACACAAAAAAGAATGCTGGCATAAAGGTAACAGTTTAACAAGGGAGAGCTAACGTATAGCGACGATCCCACAATATACAAGTCAATAACAAGGAAATCAATGCAAGTAAAGTAGTCCCAAATAAGGGCAAGTCAACAAGGATATAGGTCATCTAACTCCTTTTTAAGGCTGGACAATTCCGAGGATATTCGACAATTCAATTAGGGAAAGCTGATCTTTAGCTTCACTCAAGACTAAGCAATTTCAGAAAGGGTAATGAAATTCTCAAATTAGCTAAGCAACTATGAAAAGATGGCATGACAATAGGTAAGGAGAAATTCTTCAGTCAAATAAATTAGGAGTCAATTATGCAATAAGAGTGAATCATGCAACACTTAATTCCAATTAAGCATGTAGAGGTGAAACAAATAAATAGGAAACTCAGTCATGTCAAACACACATTCCTACAAAGTGAATATAAAACACAAGAACCCTAAACGACCAAATGTTTCCACAAATAAGTCCGAGCACGCACTCATCACCTCGCGTACACGGACTACAATCAACATAGAAGACTCAAATCCTAAGGGGAAGTCCCCTGCACAAAGTTAGGCAAGATACTTATCTCAAAGACGACACACCGATACTCTACAATGCACTTCTCGGGTGTAAAGGCCTCCGGACGGCTCAAATCTAACCAAATTAACTTCAAAGCACAAATGAAATACATAAGAAACTATTCCGGATCCTAAAGTTTCAACCTTTAACAGAATATAACAATTGGTCCAAGAGTCGACCCCTGGACCCACACCTCGGAACCCGACAAATTTTACAAAATCCGAATACCCATTCCAATATGAGTTCAACCATACAAAAATTATCAAATTCCGATACCATTTCGTCCCTCAAATCATGAAATTTCGTTTTGAAAATTTTCTTCAAAAACCAACATTTTCCCTAACTAAAAATGCAATTTAAATGATAAAAAAAAGACTAATTCACATAATATATTTAAGTCTCAGTGAATAACACTCACCTATTCGAATTATCTGAAGAACCCACAAAGAATCACTCAAAACCAAGGTCTACAAGTCAAAATATGATAAAAACGGTGAAACCCTCTATTTTGGAATATATTATGTATGCCCAGACATTTGTGCATCACGAACGCGAAGAGAGGACCGCGTTCGTGAAGAAGAAAAGTTAACGCTGCCCAGGTTGCCCATCGCCAACGTGATGATGAGCTCGCGAACGCGGAGAAGAAGGGCAGGAACCTACGCGAACGCGTAGGGAAGGACGCGCACTCGAAGAAGGAAAATGCTGGGCTTCGCGAACGCGAAGTGTTTGATGTGAACGCAAAGAAGGATTTCGAGGTGGTCAAAAACAAGGGATCGCGAACGCGAAAGGCTATCCAAGATCACGAAGGAGGATAGCAGAAGCAGATGACAGTAGTTTCAAAAATGGGAAAAATGACCCGTGGCCACCCGAAACACAGCTGAGGCCCTCGTGACCCCGTCTAAACACATAAAAAAGTCACATAACCTAACATGGACTTGCTAGAGGTTACGAATCATATTAAACAATGTCAAACAACGAATCAAACCATAAATCAAACTTAGGAACTTTCAAATCTTCAAATTTCTAAACTCGTGCCGAAACCTATCAAATCAATCCGAAATGACGCCAAATATTGTAGACAAGTCCAAAATGACATATCGGAGCTGTTCCAACTCTCGAAATCACATTACAACTTCGATATCGCAAAAGTCCACTATGGGTCAAACTTCTCCATTTTTCAAATTCCGCCGAAATTCTTCAATTTACCCTACGGACCTCCAAATCTGAATCCGGATACGCGCCTAAGTCCAAAATCACCATACAAAGCTATTGGAATCATAAAAAATTCATTCCGGGGCAGTTTACTCCAAAGTCTAATTCTGGTCAAATTCTCACTGCCTAAACTCTCAAAACGAGGTTCCTTCTTCCAATTTGACTCTGAATCATCTGTTAACTGAATTCAACCATGCACACAAGTCGATACTCATATTATGAAGCTTTTCCAGACCTTACGCTTCTTAATAGAGCTTAAATTTTCAGAATGACCAGCCGGGTCGTTACATCCTCTCCCTCTTAAAACCAACGTTCGTCCTCGAACGTGCCAAGATTTGCCTCGAAGTTCTCAAATCATTGAATGCACACTTCCAGCATACACCTGCTGGTGACCCCACATCACCCCAATCCTCATAAATCTGACGACACTATTGAACTGAAAATTAGCCTTTATAGCAATATCAATAGGCCTTAGAGCCAAAATTCCCATATCCCATTCATTTCCAAGAGGTTTTGATTATAATTCCATATTCGGTTTCAATTTCAACTAGCTGCAACCACTTATGCCTACACCCGCAGAGTACAACAACACAACAAACACACCATATATAGGCCTATAATAACATTCCTGATCACAATACTTGCCTGAAATCAAATCTTACATCGACCATAAGCCTCATATTTGATAGGAACCCGTTTCAAACCTCCACAACACTGACGATGATACAATAACCACATAACTAAACACCCAAATCACCAAATCTCAGCTTATACCAATGGTCATACACCCCACAAGCTAACAAGAAGCACAGAACGAAAATGACTGAATATGGCAAGGGAAACACATAAGAGAACTATCAAACAAACCCGACAAGCACAAATTTTTCAATCGATACTAATCTACAAAAACAATCTAACAAGAAAGAATTGAAGCATATAAAAGAATCACAAGGATCTCATAGTGATATAACTCTCACCGCGGTACACAGCCCGGTCTCAACACATCAAATCACATGAAATCACGAGGGTCCCGCCCTCCACTCTAAATCACAAGTAGGGTGTACATCAAACCAGCTGAAACCTTTCACTAGATCAGTTCCGTCGACAAAATTACTACACGTACGGGATCCCACACTGGTGGAGTATAAACATCACAGCTCGTAGCCAAAAATACTCAGAAATCACATCAAACCTACCGAAATGGACAACATGAATTCACTATTAGTCTCATAACTCCCAACAATGACTAGAGACAGATGATAAAAATGGCTATCACTTATCGAACCTTCCAACAGGGTTACACATACGCAGAGTGCAAATCATGAAACGCACCCATAAGTGGAGTAACAAATAGGGGAACTCACCCTAATAAGCAGAACTGTAGGGAACTACGGATGGTGGTACTCTATAACTAATCAAAAATCATACCTGAATAACATCATCTGGCGCAATGGCCTTAGGACTACTATATGAAACACATCAACGGGCCTGGCCTCTCCCCTTCTTGGCGCCCTTTACTCACTTGAATACCTTGCTGTGACCAACCTGCCCAAAATCTGGGGATATCTCTCACCATGTGGCTAGCATCTCCACACTCAAAGCAACCTTTCTACTGACGTGGTTGTGGGAACTGTGTGGTATGGGTACTCTGAGACCCATGATCACCCGAATCACTCTGTGAAGCCTGAAGCGCAAACTGAACTGGCTGACCCACGAAACCTCCACCATGCCGCACCCTGCCTTTAGAATAAAGGGCCAGCAGATCTCTCTGGTCTACAAGGCCTCCTTTCATCCATGTACTACCTCTCTCTCCTGATCTCATATGTCCTCTCACCGGTCCCACATGACCTCTAACCGGCGAGTGATCCCTACCACATGCTGGAAAAAAACATCTAACTCCAACTCTCGAGATATGTTGAACCAAATATCATGGCTGAGCCCCTCAATGAATCCACGAACTCGCTCTCTAACTGTAGCGACCAAGGCAGGTGCATATCTGGCTAAATCGCTGAATCTGATAGAATAATCTATTACTGACATGGTTCCCTAACGCGGCTGCTCAAACTCCACGTGCCATGCATCCAGAAGTGACTAAGGTACAAAATCTCTCAAAACATCTCTGGAAGCTGAACCCATGTAAGTGAAGGTACATCGGCCGGATACCCAACTCATATGTTCGCCACCACTAGTAAGCTGCTCCGTCAAGCTAGAACGTAGTAAAAGCAACACCACTCGTCTCTGCAATACCCATAGTGCTGATAATATGATGGCACTCCTCTATGAAACCCATTGTGCTCTCTTAAGCCACCCGCTGAATGTAGGAGGGTCACATTTTCTTGAACCATGTAGATCTAAGTTATTCTCCCTCGGATACTGCTATCCTGGCTATGGGCTGAACTGGAACCATAAATTGTGCTGCCATGACACCCGAGACCTGACTAATGGAAACTCGCTGCTCTAAGTATGGTCTAGTTGCAGTACATACTCCTCATTGGCCTCTACCTCTAGCAATACCTATTTCGGGAGCAGCAATATCGATATCTGCAGCTCGTGTCCTCACCATCGATGAGAGAATGGAATGATAAAAGTTCAAACTCTGGGATCAGTAAGCTCGCACGATAGGAGTGAAATAAGTTAGATTGACCTAGTAGTTCCATAGCCTCTTGAAGATAAGTACAGCCGTCTCTGTACTGATATGCAAGACTCTACTAAACTCGCTTATGACTCGTAGCACCTATGAACCTAGAGCTCTGATACCAACCTATCACGACCCAATTTTCCGTCCGTCGGATTTCGTGATGGCACCTAGTCTTAAGGACTAGGTAAGACTACTAAAATGCAGAATAAAAATAATAACTAATAACAACTAGAATTCTTCTGAGATGATCCTTTATACAATGAACAACTTTCCAAAACCCGGTAATACAAGTCATAAGCTTTACAGAGTTTTGCTATAACTTCTAAACACAACCGTATGGAAATAAGTACAACAGTGTGAATATAAAGTAGGAAGGTGACTCCGAAGCCTACAAACGCAGCAGTAGGACTACCATGAGTCTCCTTGGCAACAATCCGCACAGCTACTAGCGAACAATACCTGGATGTGCACAAAAAATGTGCAGAAGTGTAGTATGAGCACATCATAGTGGTGCCCAGTAAGTATCAAGACTAACCTCGGTGGAGTAGTGACGAGGAACAGTCAAGACACCTACTAGTCTAATAAGCAAAACAAGTATAAGTATAGAAAAGAACCGAACATGATATCTATATAAAGTCTAAGCAATATTTCTAATAATACAGAAACTATAATAAAGAAAGGAAACAACAAGTAATAATAGAAATCCATTATAAAGCTCATAAAAATGAACAAAACTAAATACAACCGAAACTCGAAATCACAAATACAGTAAGGACAAGTCATAACTCAGCAACTACGGCAGCCTTCACCTTGAGTCTTAACAAATACGTATCAATCAAATACTCAAACTCTTTCCAAGTGATAAAAATGGTTCGAAATATACTTACTTCAAATAAGTGTTCTTTTCAAAATAGTTTCTTTCAAAATAGTGCTTTCAAATAAAATCTTTTCCAAAATATAATCCTCCGAATATAAGTCACCGTGTGACACCTCATCTCATAATCATATAATACGTGTGTCAATACCTGAACCCTAACACTTGGCATACCGAGCCCTCATCACACCTCATAATCATATAGAAAACTCACATAACCAAAGAGTCATTCTCACATGGAAGGAAAATTAACAAGGGGTGCGTCTATACTCAGAAATCTCAAAGAGCCTCCTACCCGAAAAGGGTGATTAACCACGTGTATGCTTGTGCAAGTGTCCTAACATAGTTCACACAAACTAGTAAGTATAAGGAATGGAATGGACAACACCTATAATGTTTACATAGGATAGAATCAATGAAAACATCAGCTCCGAACACAATGATTTTAATAGGGGATCTCGCAGGATATCTTCCCGTAGTCCCAAACGTAAATATGTGTACTAGGGATCTCTTGGTACACTGAGGATTTCTTGGTATCCTAAATATATGTACTAGGGATCTCTTGGTATCCCGAGGATCTCTTGGTATCCTCAATATATGTGCTGGGAATCTCTTGGTATCCCAAGGATCTCTTGGCATCCTCAATATATGTGCTAGGGATATCTTGGTATCCCGAAGATCTCTTGGTATCTTCAATATATGTGCTAGGTATCTCTTGATATCCTGAGGATCTCTTGGTATCCACAATTTATGTGCTGGGGATCTCTTGGTATCCGGTACTACCGCTAAAATCAATATATGTGCCGGGAAATGTCTCGGGTGCAGTACCGTACTCCCAAAAGTAAATACGCATCACAACCAACAGAAATAATAATCACAGCACAACAGAAAGCTCGTACATCACCACGATACATATAATAACAACAAAAGTGACAATAATATAGGGTAAGACAATAATCAACTTAAGGACTATAAATCACAAGGAAACGGTAGAACCAACTCACAAGGAATAAGCATAGAAAAGAATGCTGGTATAAAATGGAACATTTTAACACGGGAGAGCTAACGTATAGCGACGATCCCACAATATACAAGTCAATAACAAGGAAATCAACACAAGTCAAGTAGTTGTAAAAAAAAGGCAAGTCATAAAGGATATATGTTAGCTAACTCCTTTTTAAGGCTGGACAATTCCGAGGATATTCGACAATTCAATTAGGGAAAGATGATCTTTAGCTTCACTCAAGACTAAGGAATTCAGAAAGGGTAATGAAATTCTCAAATTAGATAAGCAACTATGAAGAGATGGCATGACAATATGTGACGAGAAATTCTTCAGTAAAATCAATTAGGAGTCAATTAGGCAATAAGAGTGAATCATGCAACAATTAATTCCAATTAAGCATGTAGAGATAAAACAAATAATTAGGAAACTCAGTCATGTCAAACACACATTCCTACAAAGTGAATATAAAGACGTAAGAACCCTAAAAGGCCAAATTTTTCTATAAGTAAGTCTGAGTACGCACTTGTCACCTTGCATACACGAACTACAATCAACATAGAAGACTCAAATCCTAACGGAAAGTCCCACACACAAAGTTAGGCAAGATACTTACCTCAAAGACGACACACCGATACTCTACAAAGCACTTCTTGGGTGAAAAGGTCTCTGTACGGCTCAAATCTAACCAAATTAAGTTCAAAGCACAAATAAAACACATAAGAAACTATTTCGGATCCTAAAGTTTCAATCTTTAACAAAATCTAACAATTGGTCCAAAAGTCGACCCCCGGGCCCGCACCTCGGAACCCAACAAATTTTACAAAATCCGAATACCCATTCCAATATGAGTTCAACCATGGAAAAATTACCAAATTCCGATACCATTTAGTCCCTCAAATCATGAAATTTCATTTTGAATTTTTTTTTCAAAAACCAACATTTTCCCTAACTAAAAACGCAATTTAAATTATAAAAACAAAGAATAATTCATGTAATATATTTAAGTATCAGTGAAGAACACTTACCCATTCGAATTATCTGAAGAACCTACGAAGAATCGCTCAAAACCAAGGTCTACAAGTCAAAATATGATAAAAATGGTAAAACGCTCGATTTTGGAATATATTCTGTCTGCCCAACATTTGTGCATCGCGAATGCAAAGAGAGGACTGCGTTCGCTAAGAAGAAAAGTTAAGGCTGCCCAGGTTGCCCATCACGAACGCGATGATGAGCTCGTGAACGCGGAGAAGAAGGGCAGGAACCTACGCAAACGCGTTGGGAAGGACGCGAACATGAAGAAGGAAAATGCAGGGCTTCGCAAACGCGAAGTGTTGGACGCAAATGCAAAGAAGGATTTTGAGATGGTCAACAACAAGGCATCACAAACACGAAAAGCTATTCACGATCGCGAAGGAGGATACCAGAAGCAGAAAATAGCAGTTTCAAGAATGGGAAAAATGACCCGTGGCCCACCCAGAACACATTCGAGGCCCCCGGGACCCCGTCTAAATACATAAACAAGTCACATAACCTAACATGAACTCGATCGAGGTTACAAATCACATTAAACAATGTCAAAACAATGAATCAAACCATAAATCAAACTTATGAACTTTCAAATCTTCGAATTTCTAAACTCACGTCGAAACCTATCAAATCAATCAGGAATGATGCCAAATTTTGCAGAAAAGTCCAAAATGACATAACAGAGCTGTTACAACTCTCAGAATCACATTCTGGCCCCAATATAACAAAAGTCAACTATGGGTCAAACTTCTCCATTTTCCAAACTTCAACTTTTCCAACTTCCGCCGAAATGCCTCAATTTACCTTAGGGACCTCCAAATCTGAATCCGGACGCGCGCCTAAGTCCAAAATCACCATACTAAGCTGTTGGAATTATCAAAAATTGATTCCGAGGTTGTTTACTCCAAAGTCCTATTCCGGTCAAATTCTCACCGCTTAAACTCCGAAAACTAGATTCTTTCTTCCAATTTGACTCTAAATCATCCGTTAATTGAATTCAACCATGCATGCAAGTAAATACTCATATTATGAAGCTGTTCCAGACCTTACGCCGCTTAACAGAGCTTAAATTCTCAAAATGATCGGTCGGGTTGTTACATCGACCCCAGACTGCAGAAGTGGTCCCAGCCAACCCAGCCCAACTTCGCAGATGCGGAGCTTCCCTTGCAGAATCGAGACCGCAGGTGCGGTCCCCAAACCGTAGGTATAGAAATCGCTGAAGGCAGTGCCTTTATTTAATACAAGAATATGTCGTTTTTGACACATTTCCTCCATTGTTGGGGAGATTTGGGAGCTTCCAAAGAGGGATTTCACCCTAACATCTGTAAGGTAAGTTACTTATACTTAATGTGAATTCAATACTTGGTATATAGGTAGATTAACACACAAAAATTGGTGAAAAATATGGGATTAGAGTAAAACCTAAGATTTTGACAAAAATAAGATTCTGCCACGAAATTTGTTATGGAATAAAGTAAAAATCATATATTCTTGATCCTTATGTTATGGATTACAACTTCCCTCAAGAATTTTCGGAATCCGAGCAAGTGGGCCCGGGGATGAATTTGATGAAACTTGTATTTAGGGTTGGAAAATTGCTTTAATAGTTAGAATATGAACTCTTGAGCTTGTATTGACCAGTTCTTATCCCGTTTAATAAGTTTTGGATTGTTCAGCTCCAAATTGAGGGTTTGGGCGCGTTCTTGATATCGGAAGTAAGCTTTGGAACGAGGTGAGTCTCCTTTATAACCTTGTAAGACGGAAATGAACCGCTAAGTGAATTAAACAAATGTATGTGATTGTCTGTGGGGGCTATGTACGTATGTGGTGACGAGAGTCTGTGCATAGCTTCCATTATGCTAATTTTCCGGGTAATTTAGGACCCGTATCATGCCATACTTGCAAATTCTTATGTTCTTACTTGCTAATAAGATCGCTTAGGACATGTTAGGGATTGAAAATAAATATAACCGAATGTACGAACTTACTTGAGAACTTGTGTGAATTCATTTGATTATAAATGCGCCTTTATGTGCCTTCTTGATAATAGTTGCTATTTGTGGATCGGGACGATCTCCTCGGTATAAATAGATGCATCTATGGTTCACGCCATTCGACCCTCTAGCAGTGCATGGTTATTATTATGTTGGGTGGGGCCGTACGACCTCGGATAATGTGCGCATGATATTTATGTGGAAATAAACCCACGATTTACTCTGTTTAATTGCTTTGAAGTGCAAATTATCATATGACATGACTGAACTTGATATACTGTTTTCTCCTAAATTCTGAATGGTATTATATTCATGCTTAGTGTAAGACTTGTATAATATATTATTGATATTGACCTTAGTAAGTGTCAAGTCGACCCATCGTCACTACTTCTTCGAGGTTAGACTGGATACTGGCTGGGTACATGTTGTTTGTGTACTCATACTATGCTTATGTACTTAACTGTACATGATCTGAGGCAGGTGCATCTAGTTACCCCTCCGGCGCGCGTTCCTGACTCCAGATCGAGATCTCACGGTGAGCTTCCCCCTTGAGCCGTTTATCAGCATTCCGGAGTTCTCTTCTTTTAATGTTATTATGTAATGTCTATTCTGTTTCAGGCAGTAGGATAGTGATATTTTGTATATTCTACTAGTTGCCCTAGTAATTGTGACACTAGTTCCTAACACACACTGTAGACTATATTATTGGGGTTGCATTTCTACTATTATAAAAATGTCGATTATCGGTTGGCTTGAATATTAGTTAATTAAATGTTGGAAATGTTTAAATAAGAATAAGTGGGAATTCACTAGTTGTTAGGGTTGGCTTGCCTAACCACGATGTTGGGCGCCAACACTCCCTGAATGGAATTTGGGTCGTGACAGTCCATCTACCACATGCTATGCTCACATGCCATCAAGTGTTTTCAACATACATGTTTAGGGCCAACCAAATACGTTGATAAACAATATATTGTTGCCGTATACTTAAAAACCTATAGTGGGCAGTCGCAGCTAGTGAGTGTTGAGTATTATTGGACGCCGGAACCATTTAAAATGGTGTATAACAAGGAGTTTTTGCGTTAGCGACAAGTGCAAAAAATAATGCATATATGGAACCAAATGGATGTTGGTGATACCTTTTATGCGCGTAAATAAGGCGTATGCTCCACAATATGTGGTCTGACAGGTGGGCAGTGTCGGTACAAGCTGCGGATGACCAAACTGGCGAAGTACCCGCTCGATGGCATGATGCTTCACAATATCAAGGCTCATCTACGGGACAGAAGAGGCCCACATAAGTCAGCTGACCGAGCAAAAAGGGAGAACGTCAGCTATCAGCGCATCGCTGTATGGGATCCAGATGAATTATTAAGTAACAACAGAAAACGTGAGTGTACGTAATACATGTGAAGCTATGCCAAGTAACCTAGGTATACATTTACCTGTGCGCCCTCCAGCAAATCCAAGATATCCCTGCACAAGGGGAGATTATGCCGAGCCTCGTACTCACGCGTATACCCCCGCCGGAGAAACCCCCTCCTAACTAGAGGGAGAAATGGAGGTGGTACATCCGGAGCTAATGGTAGTAGAGGTGGCTGCAACTGCAAGAACCGCTCCCAGGACCAAACCTAACATAAAATTTAACGTAAAATTTAACATATTTTTTTACTAGGTATGTTAAAATGAATAGAGTATTCGAATATGTTGCCACCTGTAGTAGCGGCAACTATCCAGTAACGTCATGTTGGGTGCCCATGCTCGCCCGGCACATCTGCATGTACAAGTAGGTGAGAACAACATCACCCCAGCTGTACTGGGGTAAATCATCTAGTCGCTCAATATGATGAAGATATCTCAATCTGAATAGGTTCCCCGAAGTGTTCGGGAATAAGACCCCTCCAAACATAAGGAGTAGCAGCGACCTCGTATATCGGTAAACATGATAATCCGGTGTATCGCCATCGATGTTAGGATGCAATATCTCCAAATACTCTCAAATAGTCATCAACAGAAAATGACTGGCCCCAGACAGTGCATTCTCATCCTGTGGCCGGAAACCAGTGAGTTGCTGTAGTATGTCCAGGTATTGCGCACCTTTCATCTCTCGCATGCCCTGCGGCAGAGCAACGAGGTGTCCATCAACGGGTAGACCATATATAACCTCCACGTCCTGCAGTGTGATGGTGTCTTGCCAATGGGCAAGTGGAATGTGTGCGTCTCCGGTCGCCACCATTCTATCAGGGTCGTGACCAAATGCCAATCGAGCTGCAGCAGCCCGATCTCCAAAATCCTGTAGAAGCTCGTATCCTGCAGGCGTCTGACTACATAGGGATGGAGAACGTTGCCCTTCAGAAAGACCCACATGTCGTCCACTCTCCTGACACGGAGAGTCTGGGCCAGTAATTCTCCCTCCCATATGTGGGCGGATCTACGATCACCCTATAACAACAGCAGCTCATCGCTAGAAGGTCCGGGATGAATAGGCGGTACCTCCATATCATCTAATGAACATTAAACAACATTAATTACATGATAGTTTTATAATTTTATATGTTTATTTGTAAATTAAATAATTAATTTTTATAATTATAAAATATTAACTTATTATGTATTCACATAAGGGTTCGAGGCTCGATATTTGAGGCCCAGTAGCACCAAGATATCCCGAATTCTAGTTTGTGTTAGTTTTCTTATTTTACATGATAGTTTTATAATTTTATATGTTTGTTTAAAAATTAAATAATTAATTTTTATAATTATACAATATTTACTTATTATGTATTCACATAAGGGTTCTAGGCTCGATATTTGAGGCCAGTAGCAGCAAGATATCCCGAATTCTAATATGTGTTAGTTTTATTATTTTACATGTTAGTTTTATAATTTTATATGTTTGTTTGTAAATTAAATAATTAATTTTTATAATTATATAATATTTAATTATTAAATATTCACATATGGGTTCCAGGATCGATATTTGAGGCCCAGTAGCACCAACATATTCTGAATTTTTGTATGTGTTAGTTTTTCTTATTTTACATGTTAGTTTTGTAATTTTATATGTTTGTTTGTAAATTATATAAGAAAAATCTTCATAATTATACAATATTTAATTATTAACTATTCACATATGGGTTCCGGGCTCGATATTTGAGGCCCCGTATCACGAAGATATCATGTATTCTTGTATATGTTAGTTTTATAATTTTATATGTTGTTTGTAAGTTAAATAATTAATTTGTATATTATATAATATTTAATTATTAAATATCCACATATGGGTTTCAGGATCGATATTTGCGGCCCAATACTGCCCATGATATCCGGAAAATATTGTTATTTTCTCATGTTATTTTGTTACAATCATTGACTATAATTGGATAGAGTTTGTATTTGATCTATCAGTTATTTTGACATATTTTTGAGTATAAGAGATACTTAAACTACAGGGATACTACGCTAAAAGATACTATATTTTACTATGCTAAAAGACACTACATTATACTACCCTAAAATGATACTATATTACTAGTCTTTAAGAAAATAAATAATATAAATTATCTAAAAAAACAAATATATTTAATCACAAAACATTCACGAAAATACATATACAATAGTAAAAAATAACTTATTAACATTTTTATAACAAATAATAATGATTCTCAATTGAAACATATTATTTAGCACACTAATATCTAAATCCGAATAAAAATAATATACTAGTTTAATCGCAAAAAAATACAAAACAACGTAGAACACATTTAAAACAATTAATATATAATTTTTATATGAGTTTCGACAAAAACTAAATCAAAGTACCTCGATTTATATTTTTTTGAAAAGTTGAAGAACTAAAGATTTTAATCTAAAACGAGCAACCACAATGAGAGAAGGCCTTAGCTAGGATGTGGGACCAACACTCATTACTTTTTATGGGACGGGTGTGGTCCACTCGTGTTTTTTATGTCGTTAATAGGGGGACTACTTGTTCGAATTTAAAAAAAGGGGGGGGGGGGATGATTCTGGTTTGAACGTGGGGAAAGGGAAGAGGATGGATATTTGAAGATGAAAAGTGTATTTTATTAAAGCATTCTATATATAGCGCTTTATCAAACCACGTTTTAGATTAACGTTTTATCAGCTTCAGGTAAAGCGTATTTCGAAAATGCGTTTTATATAAAACACGGTTTACCTTAACGTCTAAAATGGACGTTAAAGTAAAGCGCACTTTAAAATTGAGTTTTATATAGTTTGGTCACTAAGTTTTTCTCCACTTATATCGCTCTTTTGAGTCCAAGAAGACCACATTTAGGTTCCGGACTCATGCTAACAAGCCACCATCCTTTTTTTTTGGTTGCTAAAAGTCATCATGCATTTAATCCCAAAATTTATGTCATTATAACTCACTTAATTCCATGAAGCAAACAGCCCCTAAAATCTTGATTCTTATTTCCTTCCTTTTAATTTATAATTAATCTTAATACCCACACGTTGCATGGAGAATATTAAATATAATATTTATACGAAAATATTACTTGCAAAATACGATACAAACAAAGAAGCATGTAAATGATATTATTTTATGAACATGTAAATGCACTGGATATCTGTAACGACCCGACCGGTCGTTTTTGGAATTTCGCTCCGATCCCTTATTAACTATTTTCCAAAGTTTATTTCTGCTATTTTAATTGCCGGGATGCTCGATTTTAAATTTAGTAGAGTTTTGGGACCCTTAATCCCTAAATGAGAGCTTAAGTCTTAGAATTTGAACATAGTCGCAACATTATGAAGACGGTCTCGGAATGGAAATCCGATGGTTTCGTTAGCTCCGTTAGGTAATTTCGGGCTTGGGTGTGTGATCGGATTGTGCTTTGGGGGTTTGTAGCTAATTTAGGATTGAAATGTCGAAAGTTGAATTTTAAAAGTTTCCGGTCCAATAGCGAGATTTTGATTCGGGTGCCGGAATAAAATTTTGAAAGTTGCAGTAGCTCCGTTATGTCAATTGGGATGTGTGTGCAAAATTTCAGGTCATTCGGATGAGCTTTGATAGAATTTTTGATCGAAAATATATATTTAGAGTGTTTTGAATTTTTAGGCTTGAATTCGATGAAAAAATCGGTGTTTTGATGTAGTTTGAAGTATTTTGAAGATTGGTACAAGTTTGAATGAAGTATCAAGTGTTATTGGTGCTTTTGGTTGAGGTCCCCGGGGCTTTGGGATGATTTCGGATGCTTGACGGAAAGATTTTTGAAGTTGAGATATTGCAGGTTTTGCTGCTTCTGATATTTTTGCATCTGCGGTTTGGGGACCGCAGATGCGGCAAGCCAACCGCATATGCGGATTTTGGGGTGTCCCTACAGGTTCTGCAGATGCGGAAGTTTAACCGCAGAAGCGGTTTCGCATCTGCGAAAGAAGAACCACAGATGCGGCCCCTGGGCACTTAAAGGAAAGTTGCAGATGCGACATTTTGGTCCGCAGAAGCGGGACCGCAGATGCGGAAGTGCTGGGCAGAATGTTTTAAGTTCTTAAAATGGGAATTTTCCATTTTTGATGATTTGGAACTCGGGGAGAGTCGATTTTTGGGAGATTTTCAGAGAGAACAACGGGGTAAGTGTTCTTGACTTAATTTTGGATAGGTTACTAGAATCTATTACTAGTTTTAGTATTTAATCCATGAATTTACTTGGAAAAGTTTAGAAAACCCTCGTGGATAGAATCACGGATTTGAGGACCGAAATGTTATGGGATTTGGATAATTTTGATATGGTTGGACTCGTGAGATTGCGAGGTTTCTGGAAATATAAATTTCCCGATTCTGAGATGTGGGCCCGAGGGGTATTTTGGTTATTTTACATAATTTCACATATTAGCTTAGAATTTAATTGTAGAATCAATTGCTTGAAGTATTATTTACAATATACAATTTAATTAAATAGATTTGGGTCATTTGGTGTCGGATACTCGTGGCAAAAGCGTGATTTCAGGTTGACTTGCACTTGTTCGAGGTAAGTGGCTTGTCTAACCTTGCGTGGGGGACCTTTCTCTTAGGATATGATAATTGATAATTGAATGCCTTGTACGTGAGGTGACGAGCGCGTACTTGAGCTAATTTTTGAAAAATCCGAATTTTTGTTACTTTAAGTATTTAAACTGAGTTCCTTTCTCTCCTGTTTTATTCTACTTGCAAACTTAGCCTGTTGTTAGTTAGAAAAGCATGTCCAGTTGACTTAATTGCCTATTTGTTTAACATGCCTTAACTGGATTACGTGCAATATGCTAAGCAAGAAATACCTGCTTACATTGATATGGAATTTGAATTCAATGGTGGATTCTCCGTGTTGTTACTGTGTGTTTACTTTGGGACTACATAATATATTCCGGGAGATCCCCCAACATATATATTGAGGATATAAAGAGATCCTCGGGATACTAAGAGATCCCTGGTTCAGATTGAGGATACTAAGAGATCCCTGGTACAAATTGAGGATACTAAGAGATCCCTGGTATAGATTGAGGATACCAAGAGATCCTCGGGATACTGCGAGATCCTCGGTTATTATCTTTGTGATCGATTTAGCCTCTATTTTAGGTATTGCATTCCTTATTTCTCGTATTAAGTCTTATTGTTCACTTGTAATTGAATTGCTTATCTCATCCTATTATACTATATATTTTATCTTATCTCAGTAGGGCCCTGACCTTCCTCGTCACTATCCAACCGAGGTTAGGTTTGGCACTTACTGAGTACCGCTGTGGTGTACTCATGTCCTTTTCTGTATATATTTTTCATGTGCAGATCTAGTTACTTATATTCAATCCTATCACCTCTGAGGCGAGGCGACCGCTCTAGTGACTTCGAGGTATATCTGCCACGTCCGCAGACCAAGCAGTCTCTTTCTATTCCTGTGTTTAGCTTTTGTCCCTTCTGTACTTCTGTTCTTGTTAGACATTCTGGATATTAGAGCTATGTAGTACTTTCTTAGCTTGTGGATCTATGAGTTTCCGGGTTTTGGGATAGTGTTAGTTTGAGAAGTTGTATTGTATATGCCAAGTGGCATTTTAAATACTCTTTCATTCTATTAGTTTGGATTCTAATTATTTCTTCCGCAAGTTTAGATTATTTTCCGCATTGTTAGGCTTACCTAGTCGTAGGAACTAGGTACCGTCACGATAGTTGACAGAGGGAGAACTGGGGTCATGACAATATCCACATTCAAGTCTATTCAAATTACACTATTTTTTCTTGAATTATAATTTTATTATTCAATTACTTGAAGAAATATTAAAAAAAAGATAGGATAAAGTTTCTATTCAAAATATTATCATCCTTTTGTTTTCTTTGATAAACGGTGAAAAATACATATTTTCGAGTGTATTTTCATCTCATAACTTGTGTGGTTGTGGGAGGTTACATAATTTTTTGTAGTGAATTATGCTCATTAGTGTTCTCATGTGTAGGAGCAAGTTGGACGAAAGGTGAGCAAAATAAGTTGATTCGGGACCAAAAGGCAAAAGAAAAACTTTGATCGTTCACTCTCGTGTGCACACGAGAGAATGAACGACCTAGCTGAGGAAAGCTTGAAGAAAAAAAAAACAATGAATTAAGGCAAAAAGGCATGGAAGTGTACGAGAGACCTAGAAGGAAAAGAAAAAGAGAAGAACTTCGCTTGTCTACTCTCGCGTGCGCATGAGAGAGTGAATGAGATAACCTAAAATGATTGTTCCAAAGTTGGCTTCTATTATTTCGCCCCATGCAAACCCTATCCCATATAAATAATCATTAAACATACTTTTGAAGGGGGATCGACCTAAGGAGGCAAGAACACGCTATAAGCAAGGCGAAGAATTCTTCTACGAGTTTTTCTTCTTCCAATTTTCCATTATTGGTTATGAATTTTAGTATGCAAAGTTTTTCATACTATTATGAACAGCTAAATTGTTAACTAAGATTTTGATGGAACTTTTTGTAGGATAAATTCTTCTTATGTTTTTATAATTGAGTCATTGGGTTTCTCTACTTGTTCTACTTCGTGTTTATTGTTGTTGATTGAATGGTCATCAAGTGACTTTGCTCATTTAGCATGTATTTGCTTTAAAAAGGTTACATATTTAGGTAGTTGTCGATCAACGTCACTCTTAACGTATGTGAAAAATTAATACAGAGAGTTTAAAGGTGAGATTAGAAATAAGGAAACCTTGGTGTGATCTAAGAAAACAGTAAACTAGTGCCACGTAGCGTAGTACGAGAGAATATGCCTCATTTAATCACAATAATAATTTTAAGTTGGAAAATAAAATTTTTAGATTTCATAGAAAATCTCACAAATACTGATACAAATACACAAAATTTGGCGTCAGTATGTACATGATCATCTAAATGAAAACATAGTCTGACTAATACAAACACTGTCTAGAATATATACAATAACACAAATGACTGAAAGGAAGGAGAGTCAAGGTTGCGGACGTCATGGAAGCTACCTCAATAATATCTAATAGATAAGTCCCGAAATCTAGAAGCCACCATACATTATGGTAAATTATGGTAATTGCTCGAAAGAGTTTCTACGGGATAGTATGAGTACAACCGGCCGAATGAACACAATAAGTAACAAGACTATCCTTTGGGCAGAAAGTAGTGACGAGCTCAACAGGTATAGTCCAGTATAGAAATAATAGTACAGAAATATTGGCATACTTTCAAGTTCAAAAGTTAAACTCAGTACAAGTAAAAATAGATCAATTCTGAACGATATGAGTAATATGACACACACACACACATACATATATATATATGTATGTCTATATATATATATATATATATATATATATATATATATATATGTCTATATGTCAAATGACAGTCAGTCACTCAGCACTATATTAGGCCAATCCAGCCCAGGGAAGATCCATCCCCAAATATAAATAATTCGAGCAAGATCCATACCCAAGGAAGATCTATCCCTCAAGATAAATAATTAGGCAAGATCCATGCCAGGGAAAATCCATCCCAAAAATATAAATAATTCAGGAAAGATCGATGCCTAAGGAAGACCATACCTCAATATAAAATCAATTGCGCTCACTATGTGGGGTGCAGACTTCGGAGGGGCTCCTTCAGCCCAAGCACTATAATAAGATAGATCCGGGCATAAATAAGTAAAACATGCTACGACGTGCAACCCGATCCCATAATATCGCTCAAGATCTCCAGTCTCTTGGGCTCTCAATGAGATGAGAATCAACTCAACATGATGATATGATGTATCAATGAATGACAATAGAGACTGAGATAGGACATGCAAATAATAGACATGACTGAGTACAAAAATTACAATTTAAATAACTAATTCATCAGCAATACGACCTCTGTAGGTCCCAAATATATCTGCACATAGCCAATGAAAGTCATTAATATGCAGCTCAATTGGAATAAATTAATTCACAATTTCAATGGTGCATGCCCACACGCCCGTCACCTAGCATGTGCATCGCCTCCAAACAAATTATATAACACATAATATAGGGATTCATACCCCCAGAACCAAGTTTAGAAGTGTTACTTATCTCAAATCGTGCAAATTCTTTATTCCAATATGCCTTTGCCTCGTGAATTGACCTTCGAATGACTTGTATCTAGTCACAATTAATTTCATATAAAAAACATGTAATCTAGTCGAAATACTCAATGGTAATTCAATATTATTGACTAACAATGATTACAAGTGACTTACCTCCAGATTTCCCGTGAATTCTCGCTCAAAAATCGACTCAACCCGTGTTGGAAATGTCCAAAAATACCAAAATCACGCAACCTCTCTGATTTTATTTGTCCGGAGCTTTTGCATCTGCGGTTAGCTTGGCCGCAACTGTGGTCACGCAGTTGCGAGTGCTTCGACGCTTCTGTGGCTTCTCACACTTCTGTGGACAAAAAAGTCTGCTTTTGCGGCTCCGCAGATGCGGGAAAAGCTCACCAATTGCGCGTACTGCCCAACCTCTTGATAGGCCACTTCTGCGATGGATGTGTAACTTCTGCGAGCTTGCACCTACGAGCTGAATTCCTCAGGTACGATTGCATCAGAGGGCAAAATTTTCTAGCTTTGTTCTATATCCAATTTTCGATCCATAAACCATCTGAACGTCACCCTAGGCCCTCTTATCTAGTCACAATAAATTCAATACAGTTAACACGAATTATAGAAATCAATTCCATTTGAAAATACTAAATTTCCCAATTAAAACCCGAAATTCAACACAAAAATCAACACTGGGGCCCATGTCTCAAAACCCGACAATAGTTACAAATTATGAACGCTCATTCAACTACTAGTCGAACCATACAAATTTTACCAAATTTTGACATCAAATCGACCTCCAAATCCTAAAATATTATTTTCAAATCCCTAGGCCCAAATCCTCGAATTTCATCTCAAAAACACGTAATCTTGTCGAAATACTCAATGGTAATCAATATTATTGACTAACAATGATCACAAGTGTCTTACCTCAAGATTTCCCGTGAATTCTCGCTAAAAAATCACCTCAACCCGTGTTGGAAATGTCCAAAATATCTAAAATCACGCAACCCCTCTGATTTTATTCTGTCCAGGGTGTTTTACATTTGCGGCTCACTTGGATGCATTTGAGGTCACGCAGTTGCGAGTGCTTCCACGCTTCTGCGACTTCTCACGCTTCTGCGGACAAAAAGTTCATTTTTGAGGCTGCAGATACGGAAAAAGCTCACAAGTTGTGCGTACTACCCAGCCTATTGACAAGCCGCTTCTGCGATGAATGTGTAGCTTCTGCGAGCTTGCACCTGCGAGCCAAATTCCGCAGGTTCGATTGCATCAGAAAGCGAAATTTTCTAGCTTTGTTCTAAGTCCAAATTTTTATCCGTAAACCATCCAAATGTCACCCGAGGCCTCGAGACCTCAACTAAATAAACCAACATGTCCTAAAATATCATACAAACTTAGTCGAGGTCTCAAATCACATCAAACAACCTTAAAAACACTAATTACACCCCGATTCAAGCTTAATAAAACTAAGAAATTCCAACTTTTACATTCAATGCTGAAACCTATCAAATCAAGTCCGATTGACCTCAAATTTTGCACACAAGTCATAAATGACATAATAAACCTATTCCAATTTCCAGAACAAGATTTTGACTCTGATATCAAAAAGTTAACTCCCCGTCAAACTTCCAAACTTTCAATATCCTATTTTCGCTATCTCAAGCCAAGTTTAACTACGAACATCAAAATAAATATCTAGATACACTCCTAAGTCCGAAATTACCATACGGAGCTGTGTAAAACCATAAAAATTTCATTTCGGGGTTGTTTTTACATAATTCATCATCTGACTAATTATTTCAACTTATTTTAAAATCTTGGAACTAAGTGTTCTAATTTATTTAAAACCTTCCCGACAAGTATCATAATTATAATTGAACACGGAATAAGTAGTAAATAGGGGAACCGAGGCTGTAATACTCAAAACAACCCGGCGTGTCATCACATTCTCCCCCTCTTAAACAAACATTCATCCTCGAACGTGTTTAGAATCATACCTGAAGTCTCTAATAGGTGTGGTTATTTACTCCCGCTTAGTCTCTAATAAGTAGGATTTTAACATGTTTTATGCCCATATTTGCCTATGCTTTGAGTATAAATTGCAAAAAAATAGTCCTAAAATACTCACAGGTTGTGCTTGATTGCAGTTTTGAGCGACAAAGTGACGAAATATCAAAGATCGGCACAAAACGGAGTGAAACCTACTCAAGTATCAAAGACCAAGTTAAGTGAAGGAAAAAGGGACTAGTACGGACCGCGCAACTGTGACACCGGCCGCACTAGGAGGTTCAAAGAGATGACATCTTCAGGTTTATAGTCACGCCGCCGCGGTTGGATTCTCGCGACCCGCGCCCATGCTTCGCAGCCACTTCACGCTTTTGCGCGGTCCGCACAAATGAGATTCAGAGACTAGCAATTTGGAGACCAAAGCAACGCCGTCGCACTATAATTTTTCGCGATCCGCGAAACGAGATTCAGAGAGCTGACTTTTTGGCCATTTCAAGCAATGCACTCCGCGTTCACTTATGTGCGGCCGCACCAACACTCACCGCTGCCGCGATGCATTCACTCACTGTCCGTAATCCTCAACTTCTGAGAGCTGAAATTATGAGTTCAAGAGCTAGCGCGGCTGCGGTCCTTTCTACGCGGTCTGCGCTGACCTCGCAAGGGTAATTTTATCCAATTTTTCCAGCCTAGTATTAATAGAATATTTTATCATTTTTAGTTTAAGTTTCATGCTTTGAACGTAGCTGAGCTCGTGAGACCCAATATTGTAGCCATTTTTGGCACTTTTGCTCTTTAATATTGAAGATTCTACTTAGTAACTAATTAATATGTTTAGTTTATCATCTATTTCTTCTGTTTTTTCTTTAATTATGTCTAGCTAAACCTATTAGCTAGGGTTGTGGCTCAACCTTAGTGTGGGTAATTGATGGGTGTTGCATTATGATGATAGATTGATATTGGGTATTTGTTATTTGGGTTGATTTTATGTTTTAATTAAGGATTGGTGGTTGCAAACACTTATTCTAGCTTTGTGGGTTTAAATCTTCTTGAGGAAGAGAGACCAACCCCAAAATTGACCCAACAAGGAATTGAGATGGACCCATGAGAAATGGTAGTCCCAATTAACGGGTTAAATCTCGAGAGAGTAATCACCCTACTTGAACCCTAGTTGATTGGCCAAATTGGCCTACCCAATTGGTCTCGAGAGAGTCAATTTGGAAAAATCACTCTCTCTACCGTGAGGTGTGAGAGCGGGTACAATTGTGCAATGGTTATAGCATAAGCCCCAAATTTGTCATTCTATCCTTAGTAACATCTACCCGTTAATTAGCCACCTAGGTAATGCCATGACCCTAGTGCCTTTCTCCCATTAATTACAACTTAGCAACATTCCCTTAGCATAATTTAGTTTTAATCCTTAGTTCATAATAGTAGTTATAAATATAAAAACCCAAAAATGTTTGAAGTGCAATTAGAAGCACAAACGCATCTCTAGGCTAGACAGACAATACAACTCCACTACTAGCTCCCTGTAGAAATTCGATCCCATACCACTATTCGGGTAAAAGCTGTTGCGACCCGCTCTTCCTACATTCATGTAGTGTTGAGTCTGTAGAGATCAATCTCCCAGGTAGCTTCTTGGACTGGCTGGCCTCTCCATTGTACTTTTACTGAAGCTATGTTCTTTGACCTCAACTTTCGAACCTGCCGGTCCAAATTGCCCTGGCTCCACATCATAAGTCAAATTACCATCCAACTGAACGGTACTGAAATCCATTACATGAGACGTATCTTTGATATACTTCTGGATGATAGATACATGAAACACTAGATGAACACCCAATAAACTCGGCGGCAATGGAAGTTCATAAGCCACTTCTCCAATCCCCTTAAGTATTTCAAAAGGCCAAATATACCGAGGGCTCAACTTACCATTTTTCCCAAATTTCATAACACTTTTCATAGGCGAAATTCTAAGTATTACCTTATCTTCTACCATGTAAGCAACATCACAAACCTTCTGGTCAGTACAACTCTTTTGTCTAGACTGCGCCCGTAAGAATAAGTTGCACCAACTGGAATAAAATGCGCGGACTTGTCAGTCGATCCACAATCACGCAAATAGCATCAAACTTCCTCAAAGTCTGTGGAAGTCCAACTACGAAGTCTATGGTGATACGCTCCTATTTCCATTCAGGAATCTCAAGTCTCTAAAGCAATCTGCCTGGTCTCTGATGCTCGTACTTCACTTGATGACAATTTAAACACCGAGCTACAAATCACACTATATCTTTCTTCATCTTCATCCACAAATAATGCTGCCTCAAATCCTGATACTTCTTTACGGCACTCGGATGAATGGAATACTGCGAACTGTGGTCCTCTTCGAGAATCAACTCACGTAGCCCATCTACATTTGGCACACAAATCTGACCCTGCATCCTCAACATCCCATCATTTCCAATAGTAACATCTTTGTCATCACTGTGCTAAACTGTGTCCTTTAAGACAATTAAATGGGGATCATCATACTGGTGCTCTTTGATGCGGCCATATAAAGAAGATCGAGAAATTATAAAAGCTAGAACTCGAATGGGATCGGAAACATCTAATCTCATGAAATGATTGGGTAAGTCTTGGACATCCGATGCAAGTAACCTCTCACCAACGGGAATGAAAACAAGGTTACCCATACTCACTGCCTTTCTACTCAAGGCATCAGTCACCACGTTAGCCTTCCTGGGATGATACAAAATAGTGATATCATAGTCCTTTAGAAGCTCCAACCATCTGCATTGTCTCAAATTTAGATCCTTTTGTTTGAATAAGTGTTTTAGACTCCGGTGATCTAGAAATACTTCACAAGACACACCATATGGATAGTGCCTCCAAATCTTTGATGCATGAACAATAGCTGCCAACTCTAAATTATAAATATGATAGTTCTTTTCATGTGGATTCAACTGGCGTGAAGAATAAGAAATCACTCTACCATGCTGTATTAAGATACACCCAATACCAATCCGAGAAGTATCACAATATACAATATAAGAACCTGACGCTGAAGGCAGACCTAGAACTGGAGCTGTGGTCAAGGATGTCTTGAGTGTCTGAAAGCTCTCTTCACACTCATCCAACCACCTGAACGGAGCATCCTTCTGAGTCGATTTAGTCATAGGCGCTGCAATAGGCGAGAAACCCTCCACAAAAAGACGATAATATTCGGCCAATTTGAGAAAACTCTGAATCTCAGTAGCTGAAGATGGTCTGGGCTAACTATATACTGCCTTTGTCTTCTTTGGGTCCACATTAATTCTCTCACCGGACACTATGTGTCCCAAGAATGCCACCGAACTAAGCAAAAATTTAAACTTTGAGAATTTGACATAATGTTTCTCCTCCCTATGCCTCTATAGTACAATACTAAAATGTTATGCATTCTCTTCCTGGCTACGTGACTATACCAGGATGTCATCAATAAATACTACAACAAACGAATCAAGATATGGCTGGAATACACTATTCATAAAGTTCATGAATGCTGCTGGGGCACTGGTTAGCGCAAAAGACATCACGAGAAATTTATTGTAACCGTAACGGGTTCTGAATGCCGTATTTAGAATATTCGAATCCCAAATTTTGATGGGTGTTTCATTCTAATGATAGATTGATATATGGTATTTGTTATTTGTGTTGATTTTATGTTTTAATTAAGGATTGGTGGTTGCAAGCACTGATTCTAGCTTTGTGGGTTTAACTCTTCTTGAGAAAGAGACCATGACCCCAAAATTGACCCAACAAGGAATTAGGATGGACCCATGAGAAATGGTAGTCCCAGTTAACGGGTTAAATCTCCAGAGAGTAATCACCCTACGTGAACCATAGTTGCTTGGTCTAATTGGCCTACCCAATTGGTCTCGAGAGAGTCAATTGGGAAAAATCACTCTCTCTACCGAGAGGTGTGAGAGTGGGTACTATTGTGCAACGGTTATAGCATAAGTACCAAATATGTCAGTCTATCCTTAGTAATATCTACCCATTAATTAGCCACCTAGGTAATGCCATGACCCTAGTGCCTTTCTCCTATTAAATTAAACTTAGAAACATTCCCTTAGTATAATTTAGTTTTAAACCTTAATTCATAATAGTAGTTATAAATATAAAAACCCAAAAATGTTTGAAGTGCAATTAGAAGCACAAACGCATATCTAGGCTCGACAGACAATACAACTCCACTACTAGCTTCCTGTGGAAATTCGATACCGAACCACTATTCGGGTAAAAGCTGTTGTAACCCACTCTTCCTATATTCGTGTAGCGTTGAGTCCGCAGCGATCACTTTTTGGCGCCGTTGCCGGGGAGCTTACGGTGTTGACTATCTGTTTATCTAGTTTTGTGTTTTGCTTCTCTTTCCTTCTTGTTTACTAATTTTATGTGTGTCGAACAATCAGGTACAAATGGCTCTCAATGCAAATGACCCTCTTAGCAATCCCATGGCGGGGGAGGAGGTTGAAGATATTGATCAGGATGAGCTTCCAATACCTCAAGCTCCACATAGAGGTGGAAATGCCAATGTAAATGCTAATCTGAATAAAAATATTCCAGGCCCTCCTCTGCCACCAGCAAGAGTGGTCCCAAGAGTTCTTCCTATCAAGGGTACACCCGTGCTATTGTTCCTCCCCGAATCCGGGCGGGGAACTTTCAAATTACAAATGTCATGTTGACCTTGCTCGAGCAAAGAGGGTATTTTACGGGCGCCTCTGATCAAAATGCATACAAGCACTTGAAGGGGTTCGTTGATACATGTTGGGGTAGCAAGCAATCAAACGTATCCGAGGATATATTGAGATTGAGGCTTTTCCCGTTCTCTCTTCAGGGTAAAGCGTTGGATTGGTTAGAAAGGCTCCCCAATTATTCTATTACCACATGGGATGAATTGGCGGACAAATTTATTGCCAAGTTCTTTTCTCCAAGTCATATGGTGGCTCTTCGGGATGAAATTATAGCCTTTAAGCAAGAACCAACGGAACCTTTGCACGAGATATGGGAAAGATATAGAACAATGGTGAAGGAGTGCCCTAATAACGACATGACTGAGGCAATGATACACCAAACTTTTTATCGAGGCATCAACACCACGAAAGTGCATTGTGAACCAATTAGCCGGAGGGAACTTCATCAAACTTTCTTACCAAGAGGTATGTGATGTACTTGATGAAATGGCCGACACCTCTTCGGCATGGCAAAGTTGAGCAAATGTGCCCCAAGGTGACCCCACGGTCATCCATTTGCATAAGGAATTGCATGATCATGGCCAAGCTATTGCCGAGCTTACAACAACTATGAATCAATTGGCGAAGGCACAATTGCAACAATTCCAAAACCCACACCAAGTCAATGCAATGGAAGGTGTTTCTATGTTGAAAAGGAGGCAAAGAGGGCAACAACAACCTCAAGGCAATTGTGAGCAATTTGAAAACAACAATGATGGTGGTGGTTATTCGAATGAATGCTATGATGACCAAAGCGAAGAATGTCAATATGTCAATAACTACCAAGGGAATATAGGAAATCAAGGGAATCAACAATGGCATCCCCAAGGAAATTGGGGCAATCAACAAGGCGGCGGTAATTGGAACAATAAAAACCAACAACAATGTGGTGGCAATTGGAACAACAACAATCAAAACAACAATTGGGGTAACCAAGTAACAACCAAGGCAATTGGAATGGGAACAATAACAATTGGAGTAACAACAATAATTAAGGAGGGTGGAATAATAGCAGAAATCAAGGCAACCGAGGGCAAGGCTTTCAAAGGCCCCCCATGTACCAACAACCGAACAATCGACCTCCCTTTCAATATCAAGGGTCTAGTTCTTCGGGTAGTAAATAGAGATGAAGTTCGAACAAATGATGAAGAAGAACCAAGACTCTGATGCTCAATTGGCTTCTCATAAAACCTCTATTCGGAGTTTAGAAGTGCAACTTGGCAAAATTTCTCAATCATTGAATACTCGACCTAAGAGTGCTCTACCAAGTGATGCGGTAGTGAACCCGAAGGGAGGTAACAATCATGTGATGGTGGTTACAACAAGAAGTGGAAGAGGCGGTGATGTGCATGCCTCGAATGAAAATCATGTTGTGAATGACGACGTTGAGTTGCATGATGATAATGTGCCTTTGAGTGTTGAAGATGTGGTTGAACCAAATGTGACCAATGATGTGCGGATTGATATTGATGATGAGGCCGTGGTAGAGACGCAAGATGCCGTGAACCCCATCTAGGAAACATTTGATTGCTATGCCTGAGCCGGTGGTGCCCAAGGCCAAGGCACCCTTTCCTAGGCCGCCTCCACCTTACCCTCAATGGTTAGCAAAGCAAAAAGGTGACAATCAATTCAAGATGCCGTGGTACGCAAAATTTATGAAGGATTTGGTAACTTCGAAGAGGTGAATGGAGTGTGAAACAATTAAAATAATGCATCAAGTGAGTTCTATTGTGCACTCTATGGCCCCGAAACTTGAAGACCCCGGAGATTTTACTATTCCTTGCACTATTGGTAGTGCGGATTTTGCCAAAGCTCTTTGTGACTTGGGAGCTAGCATTAACTTGATGCCTTATTCGGTTTTCAAGACTTTGGGAATCGGACAACCTAGCCAACTTCAATGAGACTTCAAATGGCGGATCGATCAATGAAGCGACCCTTGGGCATAATTGATGATGTTCTTGTCCGTGTTGATAAATTCAAATTGCCGGCCAACTGTCATATTGGACTATGAGGTAGACTTTGAAGTGTCGATAATTCTTGGAAGACCTTTCCTAGGTATGGGGAAGGCATTGGTTGATGTTGAAGCGGGAGAGTTGACATTCTGTGTGGGAGATGAGAAAGTGGTATTCCATGTTTGCAAATCAATGAAACAACCCAATAGCACGGAGGTGTGTTCATTTGTGGACATTGTCACAGCTGTGATAGTGTATGACACAAGTTCCATGATAAATGTTGCAGAACTTCTTGAGGCCGTGCTTCTTAACATGGATGTCAATGATGATGCCGGTAGAGTGGAGTGCGTGAATGCATTGCATGGTATGAGTTCATATTCATATGAGCCTAGAAATTTATCTTTGGATCTTGAAAACCGCAAAACTCCACCAACAAAGCCATCGATTGAGGAGCCACCGGTGTTGGAGTTGAAGCCCCTTCTTCCACACCTCAGGTATGAATTCTTGGGTTCAAATTCCACTTTACCTGTTATTCTTTCGTCTTGCTTAACTAACATGCAGGTTGACTCCACTTTGGTGGTTCTTCAAAAGTGCAAAAAGGCAATTGGATGGACATTGACCGATATTCGGGGAATAAGCCCCACCTTTTGCATGCATAAAATCATATTGGACAAGGATGCGAGGCCTTCAGTTGAACATCAAATAAGAGTAAATGAGGCAATGCAAGAAGTGGTAAAGAAAGAGGTTATCAAGTGGCTTGACGCTGGTGTGGTTTATCCAATCTTCGATAGCTCATGGACCTCTCCAGTCCAATGTGTGCCAAAGAAAGGTGGGATAACGGTAGTGACCAATTCCAACAACGAGCTTATTTTGACTCGGACGGTTACGGGTTCGAGAGTTTGTATGGATTACAAGAAGTTTAACAAGGTGACAAGAAAAGAACATTTCCCATTACCATTCCTTGACCAAATGCTCAATCGTCTTGCGGGTCAGGCTTTCTATTATTTTCTAGATGGTTACTCAGGGTACAATCAAATTCTAATTGCCCCGGAGGACCAAGAGAAGACGACCTTTACATGTCCTTATGGAACGTTCACTTTCTCGAGAATGCCATTTGGACTATGTAATGCTCCCGCGACCTTCCAACGTTACATGATGGCAATTTATACTGACATGGTGGAGGATATCTTGGAAGGCCTTCATGGATGATTTCAGCATGGTTGGGGATTCGTTTGAGGAATGCTTGGTAAATTTGGATAGGGTCTTGGCTAGATGTGAAGAAACTAACTTCGTTCTCAATTGGGAAAAATGCCACTTTATGGTAGAATAAGGTATAGTGTTGGGTCACAAGATCTCGAAGCAAGGAATTGAAGTTGATAAGGCAAAAATCGAGGTCATTTCGAGGCTTCCTCCCCTACTTCTGTCAAAGGGGTGAGGAGTTTTCTTGGGCATGCCGGGTTCTACCAGGGGTTCATCAAAGATTTTTCGAAGGTTGTGAACCCACTTTGCAAGTTGCTAGAGAAAGATGCCAAGTTTCTTTTTGATGAAAAATGCATGGAGGCCTTTGAACTTTTAAAGCACAAGTTGACCTCAACTCCTATCATCACCGCACCTAATTGGAGTTTGCCCTTTGAACTAATGTGTGATGAAAGTGACATTACAGTGGGGGCGGTGTTAGGTCAATGAATTAGTAAAATTTTCCATCCCGTGTACTATGCAAGAAAGACTATGAATGAAGCTCAACGGAATTACATGGTGACGGAGAAGGAATTGTTGGCAATATTATTTGCCATGGAAAAATTTTGGCCTTATCTTATGGGGGCCAAGGTGATTGTGCACACATACCATGCCACCCTTAGGTATTTGATGTCCAAGAAGGATTCCAAGGTGAGATTGATGAGATGGGTGCTAGTCCTTCAAGAATTCAACTTAGAAATAGTGGACCGGAAGGGAAGTGAAAATCAAGTTGCGGACCATTTGTCCCGGTTGGAGGAAGAAGCGAGGCCAAGTGGCAGCCTTGAAATAAATGATGCATTCCGTGATGAGCAACTCCTTTCTGTGTCTAGGTGTGACAATCCATTATTCGCGGACATCGCCAACTACATTGTGACCAGAATAGTCCTGTGTGAGCTGTCTTCCAACCAAACGAAGAAACTCAAATGGGATAGTTTGGATTTTTATTGGGATGAGCCGCACTTGTTTAAAATTTGCACGGATGGTGTGATAAGAAGATGTGTCCCGGAAGGTGAACAATTGAGCATATTGGAGGCTTGTCACTCCTCTCCCTATGGTGGCCATCATGGAGGGGTGAGGACGATTTCAAAGGTTTTGAGTTGCGGTTTCTATTGGCAAAATTTATTTAAGGATGCTAGTGATTTGGTAAAGAGATGTGATGCATGCCAAAGAGCCGGCAAAATTTTAAAAAGAGATGAAATGCCTCTCAATATGATTCTCGAGGTGGATATTTTTTATGTTTGGGGCATCGATTTCATGGGTCCGTTCGTGAGCTATTGTGGGAACACTTACATTCTCGTGGCGGTGGATTATGTCTCAAAGTGGGTTGAAGCCGTGGCTTTGCCTAACAATGAAGCCCGGAATGTTGTGGCATTTTTGAAAAAAAGTATCTTCACAAGGTTTGGCACTCCTCGTGCTATCATTAGCGATGGGGGGGTCCCACTTTTGCAACAAGGCTTTCAATTCATTGCTTGCTAAGTATGGAGTAAATCACAAAGTGACCACCCCCTATCATCCTCAAGCTAGTGGTCAAGTGGAAGTCTCCAACCGTGAAATAAAGAGTATCTTGTCCAAGACGGTTAATGCTAATAGAACCGATTGGTCAAAAAAGTTGGATGACGCTCTATGGGCATACCGGACGGCTTATAAGACCCAAATTGGTATGTCCCCTTACCTATTGGTATTTGGAAAAGCTTGCCATCTTCTGGCGGAATTAGAGCACAAGGCTATGTGGTCCTTGAGGAAGTCGAACTTGGAATGGGATGTTGCTGCAAATCTCCGTGTTGAGCAAATAAATGAGCTTGATGAGTTTAGATTTCATGCCTACTCTAGCTCGTCCTTGTGTAAGGACAAGATGAAGTATATTCAAGACAAATATGCTAGAGGTAAGGAGTTCAAGGTTAGGGATATGGTTTTTCTTTTAAACTCCCGGTTGAGGTTATTTCCGGGAAAGCTCAAGTCAAAGTTAGAGTGGGCCATTTGAAGTAGTATGTGTGACTCCTTTTGGTGCTCTTGATCTCAAGAACAAGAATGGTAAAGTATTCCGGGTCAATGGGTATCGTGTCAAACATTATTTGGCGCAGCTTGATGACAGCCACGTGGTGGCACTCATTCATTTGAAATGATGTGATGGTAACATGCATCGTGCCGCGATGTTAAATTAGGCGCTTCTTGGGAGGCAACCCATGTCTTTTTCTTTCTCTTTGATTTCCTTTGTAGCTTAGGATTTTTGAGCTAATTGTTTGTGAGATGTTGCAGGGATTGTGTTGAAGCAATGCAAAACAAAAGGAAAGAAATTACAGTCTCTAAAGTTTGCCAGTGCGGCCGCAGTGCATTTTTGCGCGGTCCGCACTGGCATGAGCCAAGTTTGAAAAGTCTCTGAAGTTTGCAGCGTGGAGGCGGTGCATTTTTGCGCGGTCCGCACTGGCAAGCCTGAAGTATGGTGCTCTCTGAAGTTTTCCAAGCGATCGCGGTGCATTTTTGTGTAGTCCGCGTGGGCTGCTTAGTGCAAGGCTGCATGAAAAAAACCCAGCGCGGTCCGCGGACACTTTTATGCGGTCGCACTAGTAAGTGAGTATGGGCCCCACTGGGTGTCTATAAATAGAGACCAAGGGTCTCATTTTACCCTTTTCGCACTTTGACACCCCCAGAACCCTAATTTTACTATTCACTATTTTTGGAGCCCGTTCTTCTTGCTTGATTGGATTAATTGCACTCATTCTTCATCAACCTGGTAACATCTCATGCACTCATGGATAATTAATTTCTTAGTTTTCATCTCATTTGATGCCAAGTAGTGTAACTTCTCCTTTTCTTCTCATTTTGTTTCTTTTGAATTACTAGTTTAGGTTAGATTTCTTGCTTGTTTTTGTGTGATGAATATGCTTATGGATTGGGTAACTGAGTAGGGACAAGTAGGAGTCAAAAATTGAACAAAAATGGAAGAAAACATAAAACCCTAACTTAGTCCCTAACCCTAGCTCAACGCGGTCCGCGTTACATTTTTGCACGGTCCGCGGAGTTCTTCTGTTGCAACTAAACCATTTCCGGCACGGCCGCATTGGAATTTTGCGCGGTCCGTGCTGGCCCACCGTAGATGCGTCCCTATTTTGTGCAGTCCGCGATGGGAGATTCAGAGAGCATGTTTTGGAGGCCTTTGCCCAGCGCGGACCGCGGTCACTTTTGTGCGGTCCGCGGTGCCTCCAACGCGGCCGCACTCCTATTTTGTTCGGTCCATACTGCTAAGTATTGCAACCTGTCTTGCCACTGTGTTCTGCGATCAATTGTGTCTTCCACCTGTGTCATTCACCTATTTTATTGCATGTTCTTAAACTAACAATGTTAGATGCGTATTTTTGCAAATCATGGTTAGACAAAAGGGAGGCAAACAATCACAAAAATCCGGGAGAGGTGGTTCCTCTGAGGGGGTAAAGGCAATAGAATCGCCAAAATCACTCCCTAGGCTCGAGAAAACTTAAAAAGACCCAAAAATTGATAAAAGCTGCTGATAAGGCTGTTTCTCATTCGTCGAGGAATGAGCATGTGCCCTCCAAGAGCATCTCATCAGATTCAATCCCAACTCACATAACCGACCCCCTCCACCTAGTTGATACCCTTCCACCATCACCCACTTCTAAAAAACTAGTGAATGTAGTCTCGAATTCATCTGAAGAGTCCGCAGCCGGTAGTGGAAAATACTCCACCTCCCCCACAGCTTCATTATCTGGGGAGAGTGCAGGCAAAGATGAGGGAAGTGAGCCTCAGATTGGGGGTATTTAAAGAACTAGAAAACCTGAAGTTTAGGAAGATCGATTTGTCAGTCAAGTGGCATTTCTCAAGTTTAGGGAGTGTGGCCGGTAAGGAAACTGATACCAAAGAGAAGTTTTATTGAAACTGACCTTTTACCCCACAACCCGAATGTGCAAAGGGAGTTCCGAACTAGACATAGTTGGGAGTTTTTCTCGGAGAAGTGAATAGATGCAAATGAGCATATGGTTATGGAATTTTACTCTAACGTGGCTCACATTGTCAAGGATACTAAGGAGACCAAAGTGAGAGACAAAGTAGTGTTGTTTGATGGCACCTCCTTGAATAACTATTTGGGTTCCGAGATAAGGATGAGTCCCTTTATCTAGAAAAGTTAGGGATGGGGGAGGAAGTCCGTCCTTGGTTGGCTCAGTGCTTAGCTATCCCAGGTACTGTGCCACAATGGCTACAAGTGGGGAAGAAAATATTCTAGAACACTTTCAATTTTGAGGCTCGAGGGTGGTTGACATTTGTATGTAGTCGGCTTGACCCTTCTACCCACGATAATACCATTCCACTTACCTGGGCTGTTCTTGTTGCATCTATTATGGCCGGGTATCCTATCAATATGGGTAATGTGATGTCTAGGGTGATTTATGGTGTAGGACAGGAGCATAACCGAAAGTACCCTTTTCCCAGCACCCTTTCTATGTATTTTAGGTATCTGGAGGTCGAGAAGAAAATGTATGACATCAAGACCAAGCTTGTAGCCCCTTACTCTTGGTACAACATACAGGGCTCGGACAACCCTAAATCCAAGAAATACAAGCCACCTGCCTCTGTCCCACTGGCCAGTCTAAGGAGCCAGTTGCTGTCGAGCCTTCCATCGAGCCTGTTTCCACTATAGTTGTAGACTTGCCTCCAGGACCATCCTCTTCTGCTGGTCCCAGTACTTCAGCGGGACCGGGGGTGCCATCTTCAAAGACTCATCCCTTCACTACCCATCAGTTGAGTCAGTCCTTGGCTAGCTTGAACAACTGGATGTCGGCTGCGACTTCCAAGTTGTCCACTTTTTCCTCCACTATTCAGACCCAGGCAGCACCTCAGCCAGCCTAGATTCCTCAGTCCATTGAGGACATTTTGAAGAAGCTCCTGGAAAATCAGGAAAAGATTATAAAGACACAGGCCACTTTAACTACTGCTGTGGAGTCATATGGCAAGGCTCTGAAGGAGCTTGCTAAGGAGCATAGGAAGCTGAGGAAAACACGGGCTTCTAAGGTGTCTGTGAAGCAACTCAGGACATATGTGGACAAGCTATTGGTAGATCAGATGCCATTAGACTTGTTATTCGGGGACCCAGCCCCAGATCGAGTAGCACCAGTAGTAGAGGCACAGTAGGAGCAGGCACCTAGGCATCCTAGGAAGAAAAGGAAGCTCCCCAGTACAGCTGATGCAGTGATTGAGGTGGCAGTCCCACAGGAGACCCCGTCCAATTTGCCATATGCTGCACCTAGCATCCAGCCGGTCCAGGAGAAGGCCCCAGTCTCAGCAGTTCAGCAGCAGGAGGCCGGGAGCTAGTCTGAGGCTCCCGCACATACGAAGGACTTGGGGGCCACTGACTATCCCATGCAGACGGACCAGTCCTAGGGAGCCTCTATATCCTTTACTTTGATTTGATACTTATTTTGTTAGTCTGCATTGGGGATAATGCCAGCTTTGTTCGTGGGGGTACGCCCTACTTTTTGATTATCCATGAATGACTGTATATACAGATTGATAGTTTATGCTTTATTTTGATTTTCTATTTTTGGGCTGCATAACTTTACACTTTAGCCACTTTTCTTCTACTTTTTATTCTCTCTTTTGGGCTATATATAAAGTTACATTTCAGTAGATATTCATCCCCTATTGTATATTCTACTCCCCTATTGCACATATTCATTCTATTTTCTATTTTCGCAAATTTTTTTTGTTTTTAGCTTTATAGTTAGGCTCGTAGCCTCTTGTTTTGTTTTCGACGCTTTCAATAAGCCCTTGGTTTTCTTAAGGCCACGGTTCTTTCCAAGGGCGGATTATTGTGTGAACCGGGTGGCTCTTCCCGAAGATGGATGGGGTGACAACCTTCTTAAGGGTTTGAGTCCTTTTCTTTGTTTTTTCTTTTGTTTTTGATAGTTGTAGTTAAGGGTACCTCAAGCAAAGCTTCACTTGGGCCTAGCACATTGGCCTTTGATCCCATGGTCAAAGACATAATATTGTATTTAAGATGGAGAAAGTCGTGGCTTTGAGACTCTTATGTTGACCAAACAATCATCATGTGGTCTTTTCAGACCATTGTGTGCTTAAATCATATCTAAGGTCATTGTGGGCCCTCGACTCGATATCTTTAGCAATCCCCTAGCGTGTGTGGTGAGAAATCGAATTATGAGTCCAAGTCCCGAGCCAATGGTCTAGAACTTGCCCTGAATGTTTGTTGAGGCGAAATCCTAGGTGAAATTTGACTTGAGAAGTGATTATAGTCTTTCCTTGATCCAAATGTTAAGTTGAACAATTCCATGACCTACCAATGAAATGATCCCTAGTTAACCCATTTGAGCCTTGAATCTCTTTCTTTCAAGAACCAATGCTACAAGCCTGTACCCGTTCTAAATGATACCCTCTCTTGGCACCCAAATATTCCCTTGAGTAATGGCAAATGTCTAAGTTTGGGGGGAGAGACAAGAAAGGAAACAAAGTGGTAGTAAGGTACAAAAGCAAAAGAAAAAGGAAGGCAATGGAAAAAAAAAGTAAGAAAAGGAAAAGACACAAAGAAAAATACAATGTGAACAAGAATAAAAAGAGATTCAAGAAAACCAAAGGTGAAAAAGGTGTGGAAAAAGTAGAAAAAAGAGAAATGTTTCGAATTTCATAAGAAAGAGTGACAATGTGTCTCTCTAACCTCTTGTAAAGAAGTGAAATACTCAAAAGATTCAAGAGAGTTATGCCAAAATGAACCAAAAGAAGTTCTTAAGGGAAGATTGAACCCACTTGAATAAAAACATTTCCTACCCTTACCTAAAAGCCTTCACATTTGACTCCACAAAAGCCCTATAGGATCTTGAGTCGAAGGGAACCTACATTAGTGGATACTTACATAAGGGGCAAGCATATGGCACCCAAAGCCGGACTTGTGAACTTTTTTTGGAGAGAGAATAGTGAAATTCCATCAACCTCGGTTTGTGTGTCAACACTCTAAAAGGTGAGGTTTTCTTAGGGAGAGTTGAGGATGTGTGAGTTTGGGTTCCACAATGAACAAAGTAATTGAGGGAAGTTCTTTGATGAAATACGTCAACTCTTGATGCTCTCGTGTCACACTTGATCCAAAGTTTTCAAAGGTTAAATGTGTTAATGATGCATTCGTATTGAGGGAAATTGTTAGTCCCAATTGATTCTTGTTGAGGTTGCTTTAGGGTAGCTGGAATTACTTGGATTTCCCTTTTAGTGGTGGGTCTTATTTTTTTTTGCTTGAGGACAAGCAAAGGTTTAAGTTTGGGGGAGTTGATAAGTAGGATTTTAACGTGTTTTATGCCCCTATTTGCCTATGCTTTGAGTATAAATTGCTACAAAATAGTCCTAAAATTCTCATAGGTTGTGCTTGATTGCATGTTTGAGCGACAAAGTGTCGAAATGTCAAAGATCGGCTCAAAACGGAGTGAAACCTGCTCAAGTATCAAAGAACAAGTGAAGTGAAGGAAAAAGGGACTAGTGCGGACTGCGCAACTGTGACACCGGCTGCACTAGGTGGTTCAGAGAGATGACATCTTCAGGTTGACAGTTACACGACCACGGTTGGATTCTTGTGAACCGCGCCCATGCTTTGCGGCTGCTTCATGCTTTTTCGCGGTCCGCACAAATGAGATTAAGAGACTAGCAATTTGGAGACCAAAGCAACGCGGCCGCACTACACTTTTACGTGATCCGCGGAACGAGATTTAGAGAGCTGACTTTTTGGCCATTTCAAGCAATGTGCTCCGCGTTCACTTATGTTTGGCCGCGCCAACACCCACCGCGGACGCGATGCATTCTCTCGCTGTCCGCGATCCTCAACTTCTGAGAGCTAAAATTATGAGTTCAAGAGCCAGCGCGGCCGCAGTCCGCGCTGACCCCGCAAGAGTATTTTTGTCTAGTTTTTCCAGCCTAGTATAAATAGAACATTTTACCATTTTTAGGATAAGTTTCATGCTTTAAACGTAGCTGAGATCGTGAGACCGAATATTGTAGCCATTTTTGGCACTTTTGCTCTTTAATATTGAAGATTCTACTTAGTAATTAGTTAATATGTTTAGTTTATCATCTATTTCTTCTGTTTGTTCTTTAATCATGTCCAGCTAAACCCATTAGCTAGGGTTGTGGCTCAACTCTAGTGTGGATAATTTATGGGTGTTGCATTTTAATGATAGATTAATATTGGGTATTTGTTATTTAGGTTGATTTTATGTTTTAATTAAGGATTGGTGGTTGCAAACACTGATTCTAGCTTTGTGGGTCAAACTCTTCTTGAGAAAGAGGGATCATGACCCCAAAATTGACCCAAAAAAGAATTGGGATGGACCCATGAGAAATGGTAGTCCCAATTAACGGGTTAAATCTCGAGAGAGTAATAACCCTACTTGAACCCTAGTTTCTTGGTCTAATTGGCCTACCCAATTCGTCTCGAGAGAGTCAATTGGGCAAAATCACTCTCTCTACCGAGAGGTGTGAGAGTGGGTACAATTGTGCAACCGTTATAGCATAAGCCCCAAATATGTCAGTCTATCCTTAGTAGCATCTACCTGTTAATTAGCCACCTTGGTAATGCCATGACCCTAGTGCCTTTTCTCCTATTAATTACAACTTTGCAACATTCCCTTAAAAACCCAAAAATGTTTGAAGTGCAATTAGAAGCACAAACGCATCTCTAGGCTAGACGGACAATACAACTCTACTACTAGCTCCCTGTGGAAATTCGATCCCAAACCACTATTCAGATAAAAGTTGTTGTGACCCGCTCTTCCTGCATTCATGTAGTGTTGAGTCGGCAGAGATCAATCTCCCAGGTAGCTTCTCCGACTGGCTGGCCTCTCCAATGTACTTTCATTGAAGCTATGTTCTTGGACCTCAACTTTTGAACCTGCCGGTCCAAATCGCCCTGGCTCCACATCATAAGTCAAATTACCATCCAACTGAACCGTACTGAAATCCATTACATGAGACGTATCTTTGATATACTTCTGGACGATAGATACATGAAACACTGGATGAATACCCAATAAACTAGGCGGCAATGCAAGTTCATAAGCCACATCTCCAATCCCCTTACGTATTTCAAAAGGCCAAATATACCGAGGGCTCAACTTACCCTTTTTCCCGAATTTCATAACACCCTTCATAGGCAAAATTATAAGTATTACCTTATCTTCTACCATGTAAGAAACATCACAAACCTTCTGTTCTGCATAACTCTTTTGTCTAGATTGCGCCATGCGAATTCAAACTTGAATCAATTTGACATTTTCCAAAGCATTCTGAACTAAGCCAGTATCCAATAGCCTAGCCTCACCTGGCTCAACTCAACCTAATGGAGACCGACACCGTCTCCCATACAAAGACTCATACAGATCCATCTAAATGCTAGATTGGTAGCTGTTGTTATAGCAAAACTCTACTAGCGGCAGCAACTGATCACAAGAATATCCAAAATCTATAACACAATCACGTAACATATCTTCCAATATCTGAATAGTGTGCTCAGACTATCCGTCCGTCTAAGGGAGAAATGTTTTACTCAACTATACCTGTATGACTAACTCTTACTGCACTGCTCTCCAAAACTGTAATGTAAACTGCGTGCCCTGATTTGAAATAATGGACACTGGCACACCGTGAAGGTGAATAATCTCGTGGATATAAATCTCATCCAAATGCTCGTAAGAATAAGTTGTACCAACTGGAATAAAATGTGCGGACTTGGTCATCCGATCTATAATCACGCAAATAGCATCAAAATTCCTCAAAGTCCGTGGAAGTCCAACTACGAAGTCTAGGTGATATGCTCCTATTACCATTCAGGAATCTCAAGTCTATGAAGCGATCCGCCTAGTCTCTGATGCTCGTACTTCACCTGATGACAATTTAAACATCGAGCTACAAATCACACTATATATTTCTTCATCTTCATCCACCAATAATGCTGCCTCAAGTTATAATACTTCTTTGCGGCACCCAAATTAATGGAATACCGCGAACTGTGGTCCTCTTCGAGAATCAACTCACATAGCCCATCTACATTTGGCATACAAATCTGACCCTGCATCCTCAACATCCCATCATTTCCAATAGTAACATCCTTGGCATCACTGTGCTGAACTGTGTCCTTTAAGACAAGTATGGGGATTATCACACTGGTGCTCTTTGATGCAGCCATATGAAGAAGATCAAGAAATTATAAAAGCTAGAACTCAAATGGGATCCGAAACATCTAATCTCACGAAATGATTGGGTAAGTCTTGGAAATCCGATGCAAGTAACCTCTTACCAACGGGAATGAAAGCAAGGTTACCCATGCTCACCGCCTTTCTACTCAAGGCATTAGTCACCACGTTGGACTTCCTGGGATGATACAAAATAGTGATATCATAGTCCTTTAGAAGCTCCAACCATCTGCATTGTCTCAAATTTAGATCCTTTTGTTTGAATAAGTGTTTTAGACTCCGGTGATCTGTAAATACCTCACAAGACACACCGTATAGGTAGTGCCTCAAAATATTTAATGCATGAAATAGCTGCAAACTCTAAATTATAAATATGAATGTTCGCAGTCCACCATGAGATGCCAACCTTTATACACTCGGCCTCAAGCGAGGAGAAAAACATGCAAACTTTCGGGACGACGAGAAAGATTTTGGAGCAAACCGTTCCGATCGATAACCTCCCAGATCGCAAGATATACTTGGGAACGGGGCTGACCCCCGAACTCAGGATAGGGTTTATTCAATTCCTTAGTAACAATATCGACTGTTTTGCCTAGTCCCACTTAGATATGATAGGTATCATACCAGAAATAACCTCTCACCTAAACCCGTAAAGCAGAAGAAGAGACCGCAGTCTGAGGTAAAACACTCCTTCATCAAAGAGGAGGTAGCGAATCTTCTTAAAATCGGATCTATCAGGGAGGTAAAGTACCCCGAATGGCTAGCTAACGTAGTGATAGTACCAAAAAAGGGGAATAATCTAAGAATGTGCGTAGATTATAAAGATTTAGACAAAGCATGCCCTAAAGATTCTTTCCCGCTGCCTAACATCGATCATCTAATCGATGCCACGGCCGTCCATGAGACCCTCACCTTCCTCGATGCTTACTTGGGGTACAATCAGATTCAGATGAACCCCGAGGATAGGGAAAAACCCTCATTCATCACGAAATATGGTACATATTAATATAACGTGATGACCTTCGGGCTTAAAAATGCAGGAGCAACATACCAACGCCTAGTTAATAAGATGTTCGAACATCAAATAGGAAAATCGATTGGAGTATACATTGACGATATGCTAGTTAAACCCCTGCGCAGAAGACCATCTGACCCTTACAGGTTACTTTCAACTCCTCAGAAGCTACAACATGAAGCTCAATCCCGAAAATGTGCCTTTGGAGAAGGCTCGGGCAAATTTCTGGGCTTCATGGTCTCAAACATGGGGATTGAGATCAACCCTGACAAAATAAGGGCCACCGAAGAAATCACAGTGGCAAACAAGTTGAAAGCCGTCCAGCGGCTAACTGGACGGATCACGGCCATGGGCACGTTTATATCAAGGTCTTCAGACAAGAGCCATCACTTCTTCTCCCTACTCAAAAGAAGGAGCAACTTTGAATGGACTCCGGAACGCCAGCACGCCCTGGAAGAATTGAAATGGTACCTATCTAGCCTGCCCTTGCTGCACACGCCCAAGGAGGATAGAATACTGTAACTGTACCTGGCTGTGTCCGAAATAGCGGTAAGTAGTGTAATTGTCTGTGAAGAACAAGGTACACAATTTTCGGTGTATTATGTAAATCGAACCCTAGGGGACACCGAAACCTGGTAACCCCATCTAGAAAAATCGGCGCTCGCACTGATAAACACCTCGCACAAGCTGAAGCCTTACATTCAGTGCCACCGTATTTGCATCCTATCGACTTACCCTCTCTGGAGCATACTTCAAAAACCTGAGTTATCGGGTCGACTGGCCAATTGGGCAATTAAACTCGGAGGTTACGATGTTGAATATCAACCTCGGACGGCCATTAAATCCCAAATCCTGGCGGATTTCATGGTCAATTTCTTTCCATCCCTCGTTCCCGAGGTAAAAAAGGAACTTTTACTAAAATCAGGCACGTCCTCCGGGGTATGGACCCTGTTCACAGACGGTGCCACAAAAACCCAGAGGATCCGGACTTGGTATAGTTCTAAAGCCGCCCATCGGCAGCATAATCTGACAGTCCGCAAAAACCATAAAGCTAACTAACAACAAGGCCGAGTGTGAGGCTATGATTGCAGGTTTGGAATTGGCCAAAGGCTTGGGGGCCGAGGTCATCGAGGCAAAATGCGATTCGCTCCTCATGGTAAGTCAAGTAAATGGGAGCTAGGAAGCCCGAAAAGATAGGATGCAGAGGTATCTGGATAAAATCTAAGTCATGTTGCACCACTTCAGAGAATGGACCTTAGACCATGTGCCCCGAGAGTAGAACAGCGAGGCCGATGCCCTGACAAACCTAGGGTCGTCTGCTGAGGAGGAGACCTCCTCTCCGGAGCCGTTGTCCAATTAATCAAATCTGTGGTCGAGGAAGGTCACACAGAAATCAACTCCACTAGTCTGACATGGGATTGGAGGAACAAATACATCGCTTATCTGAAGGATGGGAAACTGCCCGCCGATCAAAAAAAAATTGAGGGCCTTGCGAACAAAAGCGGCCCGGTTCTCGCTCGACAAAAATGGGGCCCTGTACAGGAGAAATTCGATGGCCCCCTAGCAGTATGCCTAGGACTGGGTGACACAGACTATGTGCTCCGAGAGATCCACGAGGGCTCCTACAGGAACCATTCAGGAGCAGACTCTCTAGTCCGAAAAGTGATCAGAGCAGGTTATTACTGGGATAACATAGAAAAAGGATGCCAAGGAGTTCATCCGGGGATATGACAAATGTCAGAGATTTTCCCCATGATTCACCAACCCGGCGAATATCTAGCTTCCATTTTATCGCCATGGCCATTTATGAAATGGGGAATGGACATTGTCGGCCCTTTGCCAACGGCACTAGGTAAAGCTATATTCATTCTGTTTAAGACTGATTACTTTTTGAAATGGGTGGAAGCCCAGGCCTTCGAAAAAATAAGAGTGAAGGAAGTTATCAACTTTATATGGGTGCACGTCATATGCCGGTTCAGAATCCCGTCCGAAATAACGTGCAACAACGGGAGGCAGTTCATCAGGAGCAAGGTAACATAGTTCCTTGAGGGCAACAAAATCAAAAGAATCCTTTCAATGCCATACCATCCATGTGCAAACGGCCAAGCCAAATCTACGAATAAAACTATCATTCAAAACCTGAAGAAAAAATTAGAAAGCGCCAAAGGGAAATGGCGAGAAACGCTGCCTGAAGTACCATAGGCATACCGGACGACTCCAAAATCAAGCACGGGGGAGACACCTTTATCTCTAGTGTATGGTGCTGAAGCACTAATACTAGTAGAGGTCGGAGAACCAAGCACCAGATTTCGACATGCCAGCAAAAGTCTAATCACGAGGCTATGGCGATAGCCCTCGAGCTACTCGATGAAAGATGGGAGGCATCGCTGGTCCGGATGGCCGCCCAGAAGTAGAAAATTGAAAGGTATTATAACAGAAGAACGAACCTCCAATATTTCAAAATCGGAGACTTGGTCCTAAGGAAGGTTACCCTCAACACCCGAAACCCAAATGAAGGAAAGCTAGGCCAGAATTGGGAAGGGTAGTACCGTATCCTCGGGATAGTTGGCAAAGGCTCCTATAAGCTCGGAACCATGCAAGGCGATCAGCTCCCGAGTAACTGGAATGTGTCGATGCTCAAACAGTATTACTGTTAGGGCATCCGATCATGGAACGCCACGAGAACCCTCGAGCAAAGCACTTTTTTTCCTCAATCGAACCTTTTTATTCAAAAATAGGTTTCTTGCCGACAGGATTTTCTAACAAGACGGCGTCCGCAAAAGCCAGCCTGCGGGGTTTCCTTCACGACCAGCCTGGCTTCGAAAAAAATGACGAATGAGACCCCGACAGGAGGCAATGCACCGGGCTTAGCAACATGAAAAGCTACACCCATGCGGGCCGAGCTCGCAGTAATAGGGCAATAAGTATACACGACCTATATTTATGCTGAGCAATAAAGAATATATTTTGGCATTTCTTACTTCGGAAAAGGCTATTCTTGCACATTCACGGCGAAGGCATCTCCGCCAAGTACGTCTCGAGATACTCGGAGACTTGAGAAATTTTGCACCCAAATGACCCCCGGGTCGGAATGCCGGGCTAATCAAGCCCCTATAAGGAAACTCCGAGCTCACGAGAAGCGGTTTCCAAGCTTAAACAAACTCGATGACTCGGGGACTGCCACCAATCGCCATACACTGGAAAATACGAAATTGTAAGATCTTAATGGGCAGCCTCGGCATAACCAGACCTACTCCACACAAACTGTAAGACCTCAATAGGCATGACAAACTATAAGACCTTAATAGGCATGACAAACTGTAAGATCTCAACAGGCATGAAAATCCTGCAGTTTAGGCTACACGTCGCATCTGTAAGAATCCCTAAAGGGCATACCCTCGATGTAGACGCCTAAAACTGTCGTTTGGGATCTAAAATGGCCATGGCCAAATGCATATGACTATTTTCAAAATGGCTGATACATCCCAAATAACGCGACTCGAGGACGCCCGACTATCGCTAAAAAATCCTTCGAATATATTTCGAAAAGAATCAGTTAAAAATAGGCTTCCCCCAATAGGCAAAAAATGAGTTCCGACTACGTCGATTCCAAATTGCAAGAGCGTCGATCTACTGGACCTACAAGCTACGAACCTTACGAGGTGCTCAAAACATCGCCAACAATGACTTGAAATCGAGGTTCTTTTTTAAATGACGATGGGTCAGGCAAAAATACTAAAAAAGACCTTAACGAGCAGAAACAAAGCGTACAAAAAGCCCACAGGAAAAAATAGTATAAGAGCCGTTGTCACCAGCTAAGCAAGCCTACGGGCCTCATATTAAAAGATCTCCACGACTATATAGTGTAAGACACATTGTCTCCATCTTGAAAACTGACAACTTAAGGATTAAAGTGAGCTTGAATCGTAACCCTATTCGGAGACCGGATCCAAAATAATTAACTAAGCAAGCCTACAGGACACATACTAAAAGGTCTCAACGACCAAATGATATAAATGCCACTATCATTGGCCGAAAGCTCGATGATATTTGAGAGTCAATTACAGCTCGAGTCGCAACGCGACTCGGAGACTGGTCCCAAAAATTATAACATGCCTAAGGGCACGACATAAACGCTGCTATCGCCGGCCGGAAGCTAGATGATATTTGAGGGTTGATTATAGCTCGAGTCACAACGCAACTCGGAGACTGGACCCAAAAATTATAAATCGCTTAAGGGCACGGCAGAAACGCCGCTATCACCGGCAGAAAGCTCGATGAGACTTGAGGGTCGATTACAGATCTAGTCGCAATGCGACTCGCAGACTGGACCCAAAAATTATAACATGACTAAGGGCACGGCATAAACGCCGCTATCGCCGGCTAGAAGCTCGATGAGATTTGAGGTCGATTACAGCTCGAGTCGCAACGCGACGTGGAGACTGGACCTAAAAATTATGACACGCCTAAGGGCCTGGCATAAACATCACTATTATCGACCGGAAGCTAGATGAGATTTGAGGGTCGATTACAGCTCGAATTGCAATGCGACTCAGAGATTGGACCCAAAAATTATAACACGCCTAAGGGCATGACATAAATACCGTTAAAGCCGGCCCAAAAAATACGAAAGATTAAGGGGACTACAGCTCGAGTCGTAACGCTACTCGGAGATTGGACCCGAAAAAATTGCAAAATGCCTAAGGGCACGACATAAATGCCACTATCACCGACCAGAGAATCATGGAAGCCCAAGGGTCGATTACAGCTCGAATCGTGACACGACTCAGAGGCTGGACTCGAGGACAATTCAATCGCAATACGCTCAAAGGCACGGCCCAAGCGATACCATCATCAACCAAGATAAATCTGCAAGCCGCACACCCAAGTTCACTTTGACCCAAAGCCTAAAGAGCCTCATCATCCACCCATGCGGGCAAAAGAATACGTAAGGTCTAGTTGCAGCCCGAGTTGTAACGCGAATCGGAGACTAGATCCCAAAAAAGTTAAAAAAAATAGCAAATGACCGGAGGCGCGAGACCCCCCGCGACAGCTCACATTAGAGGCCGCATTAACCAGCCCAAACGGGCCACAAAGCTACAATGCAGATTCAAAGCTCTCTTACCAATAAGGAGGACAAATTCACGAGATCTTCTCCTTACACATATTCCAAAAATAAAAGCACCATATACAGGTAGGGAGAACAATGGGGAAAAGCATCATAGCCTAAGCCTACTGCCTAATCAACAACCTCAAAGGTTGCATCAAGGCGTCTGTGAACCTTCCAACGGTCCCTTCTAAACGACGTCCTCTCTCTCTGGAGATCCGCCCCCGCTTCTAACACTGCTCGAGCTGCCTTCTAATATGCCCTCGGTGGTTAACCTTCGAAGGTCCGACCAAGCATGGCCTGCAGCTCGAGGTAAAGTTGGGTCTGCCCCTTCAAAGGTCCTCTCAGCACAAGAATCTTCAACGGCCGCTCCTTTTCCATGTAAAGATACAAGTGCCTCAGCCTTGGCTCTGATCTGAAACAGCGCGGACACTATCCCGGAACGGAGACTCTTGTACTTGCTGCTATCCTCCGTCGCATCCTCGAGCTGATGCTCAATCGAGGTGACCCTCCTTGTAAGGCTATCCCTTTAAGAAATCACCTCGTCCACGCGGCAACTGAGCTCGAGGATTTCAGCATCATTGGCCCGAAGCTCCCCTCTCAGTAAAAACATCTCCTTCTCAAACTACACAAATTAAAGCCCAAGAGGTTAAAAATAATAGAATCCCGCAGAAGCTCGAATAATAGTAAGAACAAAGGAGGACTAACATGTTCGGTTAAAATGACTTTCTCACGTTTGCGACGGCTCACCTCGTCCTGATACTAGGCGATGGCTTGACTGTAAAGCGCTTCGGCCTGCAATCACATAAAAAAGTTAAGGGAATAGAGATCGGAATGGCCCAAAGCGATAGAAAGAGAATGAAAGAGGTTATCCTCTCATAAAGCCTGCCCATCTCGCTGAAAATAGAGGAAGCATTGATCCCAAAGCTACCCTCGAGAGTGATCACCGACCTCCCAAGTGCATCTCCACCTTCGACCAGTGCTCCCACCTCGGGAAGATCCTACAAAGTTCATCTCGCACTCTGGAAGATGGCAACGATCCCCCTTTTGGAGAATCAACAATAACCTACGAGTCAACAGGGTCGGTCTGAATGTCCGCCCCTGGTCATTCCGGGTCCCCGATCGAGGCTTCTTTAGATCGCCTACTAAGGAAAACCCGGCTCGAGAAGAACTCCGACTACCTGCCAAGTTAAAACCAGTACTCGATACCCCATCCATTGCCTTGCCACCATGAAAACAGGCTGCATCAGTATTAGACTCTTGTCCAGAGGCATTTATCGCCTTAGCCCGAGGAGCGACCAGCCCCAAAAAATCTTCGGAGGGTGCTAAAAGGTTGTTTTCTCCCTCACCTTCAGCACGAGGATTTCCTACTATGCCAGAAGCCACAACTGATAAATCAACCTCGAACTCCTCCACTTTGGTCCTTTTTAGCTTCGATGGCTCGGTCGAAGCACCCCTTTGCCTTTTCTTCTCATCGTCAAGCATCTGGATATCCCCTCCGGCAGGCGGCGCCTCCCTTATCAGTAGGACCCCTCCCAGACCTACATAAATATAAGTATCATATGCGCAAAAAGGAAAGAGCCGCTAGCAACAAGCTGCGCTAGAATACGCGGATACATCAGGAACACGGAGCTTACCATGGTCTTTCGCTTCCCACCGGGCTCGGGACAGATCCCGCCATGCATGATCATTATACGGGCAGGTCGAGTATAAATGAACGACCCAATCTCACAGATCCGGCACCGCTCTAGGATAGACCGCACGAGTAAAATGACATAGAAGAAAAAACAGAGTCAGGAACACAAGGAGAAATCATCAAATGGAAGCAGAAGCCCTGCATCCACTTACGCGCGGCATTCCGCTTTTCAGGGAACAACATTCCTTCCATTGGGATCAAATCAGATGTCCTCACTCGAATAAACTGACTCAACTACCTGTCATCCCCAAACTCCTTAGTACAGGCAAAAAGAGACCCGGGGCTTGACGGTGAAGCTTGATTAAGCCTATGCAAAGGAGGCGAGGGCTATACATCCGAACGAAATGATTCAGAGTGAAGGGCATCCCCTTTATTATGCTCGAATAAAGCCCGATCATATAAACCACATGCTAGAACGAAGGATGGATCTGATCCAGAGTCACCTGATAAATTCGGCAAAAATACAAAATCACAGGTTATATTGGGGGCGAAGACGGTCCCACTGATCTTAAAGTAAATTGGTAGGTATACACGCTCAGAAAGATGGCCCTATAAGCCGTAATATCTTCATCCTGAGCAGGAATATCTATGAGCACGGCATCCCCCCAACGGCAATCGGCCATCACTCTCCCAACATCCGTTATGGAACTGATATATCGAGTTACTCGTTCATGGCGTCCTGATTTCGAGGAGGGTCTCTCGACCCATAAATCTGAAGTCATTGCAAAGGGTCCCGGGATGCACTCCTCGACACGTGGAGGAGCCGTCACTTTACCATATGAGAATAATGAAGAGGACGAGCCCACAACCTCATGAGAAGAAGTAGTAGAAATGTTCGCCATCTTTGAGAAAGTCCAAAAAAAGAGAAAGAAGAAAGTGGGGAGGGTCGCGCTCCTAGGAAGAAGGTAAGGAGCAGAGGAAAAATGAACTTCACTATAAGGTTTTGAATAGGATCCTGATGGGAAGAAGCAAACATTTATAAGAGCATCGTGGTTACATTAAAGGGAGCCTACCACCGCAGTCAATAATGGAACCCGCAGAAATGGTGCACATAGCATGTCTTGACGGCCTGCAATCGTTCTTAGGGATGCTGAAGGGAATAGGAACTCAGGATCATTTCTCATCACTCCCCGTCACCTCTCGCTCTAAGAAACGCGAAGACTATCTATGTCAGGTGAATCTGGGAGCTCGAATTCTCCATCAAAAAGTCATCTCGTGGGCACGCCCCTCGAAGCTCGGAGCCAAGGCCAGGACTCATCCTCGAGGCCAGCCTAACAGCTGATTCTATTTTGACTAATACAGCAAACCTTGGCAAACAAGGGGGAGGCTACCAAGAGATACAATTCGGTCTGACAAGTTCGGCCTATCTGAAGTCTATTTTGCGGTGTTAAATCTAGCCATCTTATCTCTGTACTTTCACTATTAACATGTTTTATATTGCAAGAAATCCCCTACATATATAAAGGGGATCCCCGTCTCTTTGTAAGAGGAGACTGATGTTGCTCCACTTCTCCACAAATGCAATAATCTCTGTCTGTCTGTCT
>MU696604.1:144604-167685 GCA_026770625.1 Nicotiana glauca | reverse complement strand
CTCTCTCTCTCTCTCTCTCTCTCTCTCTCTCTCTCTCTCTCTCTCTCTCTCTCTCTCTCTCTCTCTCTCTCTCTCTCTCCCTTTCTTCTAAATTGTCTATCTTCATTGGCTCGAGGTAGCTTTAGTACTTTATTGTTCTCTAATTTGTTCTTCGTTATTTAGCTCAATATTGATAATATAGAGCATTGCTTAGCTGTATTTTGCCTGTTGTCCCCTTCCCGACTTCCCTTGATAGCTCGAGATAGGCTCGAACCTCGTCCCCGAGGTTTCCGCAAGCGAACTTTGCATCCAGACAACAACCCCTTATTGGTTCGATTACTACCTTGTTTAACTCGCTTTTCATCATTATACTTCACATTTTCAGCACTAACTGCCCTAACAAGCTAGCTGGGGAATATATCACGTATTTTTAGAATCCTATATACAAATTTAATTATTGTTACCATTTTCACGGTAAACAAACATAATATAGAGAACCTCTCTATTCGACCCTTGGTAACCCCGCCATTGATAATGTCTTGGTCTTAGCGTGACAATCCAGAATAGCATGAAATGTAGATAACCAATCCATACCCAAGATCACATCAAAATAGACCATACTGAGCAATAAAAGATCAACTCTGGTCTCCTATCCCTCAGTAGTCACTGCACATGATCGATATATGCGGTCCACAATAATAGTATCGCCCACTGACATAGACACATGAACGGGTGAAACTAAGGACTCACGCGGCAGATCCAGAAAACGATCAAATATGATGAGACATATGAATATGTGGAACAGGGTCAAATAATATATACTCTTCCCTGTGACATACTGAGACAATACATGTGATCACTATGTCTGAAGAAACAACGTTTGGCTTGGTAGGAATAGCATAAAATCGATCCTGACCGCCACCTGATCGACCTCCCCCTTTAGGGCGACCTCTAGCTTCCTGTGCCCCACCCGGTGCTGGCTGGGCAGGTGGTGACATAATATGTGCAGGAGCTGCAGCCTGATTACTCTTTTGAGCTGGACCTCTCGAACGACGGGGACAATGTCTCTTTATATGACCCAAATCTCCACACTCAAAATAACCCATCTCTAAAAATGTTGTTAAGTACTTAGGCGGACCTCGGGAACCAAAATAAATACCAGAAGAATCTAGTACAAATGATCCCTAAACTGATGGTGCGTGAGATGAACTCTGAGTTGGAAGTTCTCTAAGATAGGACTGACTCGGTTGTGCATTATATGAACCATGGCTATCTGATGCGCCAAGATGAGCTGAACGATCTATCTGACCGGGCCTATAAGGAAGACCCCTACTGTGATAGGACTACCCTTTAAAGGAACACCACTATAATTACTCGGACCACGAGACCTTTTGGCCTCTCACTCCTCATGCTAGTGAGTACAAACCATTTCTAGATGTCGAGCACTATCAACCTCCTCATCGAACTTAGCACTTGATACATTTCCTAGATTAAATGACAAAACAAAAATGCTGGTTGAGGCCATTGATAAACCTACTAATCCGCTCCCTATCAGTGGGAACCAACCAAACTGCATGAAGAGCCAATTCATAAAACCTCATCTCATACTGGGTCACACACATGACTTCCTAATATAGCTGCTCGAACTGTCTATGTAGTTCCTCTCTGTGGGTCTGTGGCACAAACTTCTCCAAGAATAGAACGGAGAACTCATGCCATGAAAGTGGGGTTGCACCAACTGGTCTGCTCCTCTCATAATCCTCCCACCATCTGAAGGCTACCCCGGTCAGCTGGAAAGTAGTAAATGAGTCCCCACTGGTCTCCAGAATACTTGATGTACGAAGAATCTGCTGGCATCTGTCCAAGAAATCCTGAGTGTCTTCCAACTCAGTTCCACTTAATGATGGAGGATGGAGTCTCCCAAATCTCTCTAATCTCTTTTGCTCCTCGTCATTCATAATAGACCCATCTGGGCCCGAGCAACTACAACCGGCTGGGCAGGAAGTACCCCCGATATTTGAAGTCCCTGCACTATCTTCTCTGGAGTACAGGTGATGGGGGTATGAGTACCTCTCCCGTCCTGAGTCGGAACCACCTGAGCAAGGCTGGTGCAAACAGTCAATATATGGGCTAAAGCCTCCTAAAGGCCTGGAATCAAACTAGGCATAGTTGGTGCCTGAGATGGTCCCACTGGCTTAACTATATCTCGCAATTGCTATTGAGCTGGAGCAACTGGTGGATCAACAGGTGCTGCTCTGGCTGCTGTACTAGTTGCACCTCAGCCTCTACCACGCCCCTGACCTCTTATGGCCCTAACTAGTGATACTGGTGGTTGGCCGTCAGATCTGGTAGTACATGTTCTCACTATCTATGAGAGAGTAAAATAATAGAATTTTAGTTTCTGAAATCAACAAATTGCACGACAAGGATACAAGAAAGTGAAATTTTACTAAGGATTTGATAACCTCTCGAAGATAAGTACTGACGTCTCTATACCAATCCGCAAGACTCTACTAAACCTGCTCATGACTCGTGAGACCTATGTAACCTAGGCTCTAATTCAAACTCGTCACGGCCCAAAACTCACATGTCGTGATTGTGCCTATCTTAATACTAGGTAAGACGATAACCTCAATAAATCATAACAATATTTTAAGTTGGAAAAAAAATTAGATTTAATAGAAAATCTCACAAATACTGGTTGGAAAAAAATTAGATTTAATAGAAAATCTCAAAAATACTGGTAAAATACACACACAAAATCTGATGTCACTGGGTACATGAGCATCTAAATGAGTACATAGTCTGAATGATACAAAAACTTTCTAGAATATATAGAACAATACAAATAACTGAAAGGAAGGAGAGTTAAGATCTGTGGATGCCAAGGCAGCTACCTCTATAATCCCCAATAGATAAGCCCCTGAAATCTAGCAGCTGCCGTATCCCGAGGTACCTGGGTCTGTGCACGAACTATAGAGTATAATATGACTACAACAGACCGAATGTACTCAATAAGTAACAAGACTAACCTTTGGGCTGAAACTATTGACGAGCTCAACAGGTGCAGTCCAGTATATAAATAACAGTATAGAAATGTAGGCATGATTTCAAGTTAAATAGTTAAACTCAGTACAACTAAAAATAGATCAATTCTGAATGATATGATGAACATGACATCTCTATATCTGCATGCCAATGTACGTACTGTATGTGATGCACCTCAATGGAGACCTCGTGCACTCATACTCTCAAAAAACTCAACCACTCAGTACTGTATATAGCCAATCCAGCTCAGGGAAGATCCATCCTAAATATATATATATATATATATATATATATATATATATATATATATATATATATATATATATATCAAATTGTCAAATGACAGTCAGACACTCAGTACTGTATAAGGCCAATCTAGCCTAGGGAAGATCCATTCCCAAATATAAATGATTCGGGCAAGATCCATGCCAGGGAAAATCCATTCAAAAAATATAAATAATTCATGCAGGATCGATGCCTAGGGAAGACCATCCCTTAATATAAAACTAACTGCGCTCACTATGTGGGGGGTAGACTTCGTAGAGGCTCCTTCAGCCCAAGCGCTATAATAAGCTAGATCCAAGCATAAATAGTAAAGCATGCTACGACGTGCAGCCCGATTCCATAATATCACTCAAGATCTCTAGTCTCTCGGGCTCTCAATGAGATGAGAATCAACCCAACATGATGATATGATGTATCAATGAATGACAATAGAGACTGATATATGATATGCAAATAATAGATGTGATTAAGTACAAAAAATACAATTTAAACAATTAATTCATCAGTAATGCGACCTCTATAGGTCCCAAAAATATCGGAATGTAAACTAACAAAATCTTTAACATGAGTATCAACTCAATTCTCTCTAACACGTGAAGGATATGTGCAAAATGACATGATTCTTAAATTACGCGACTCCACGGAATTAATTAAGTCACAATATCAATGGTACACGCATACACGCCCGACACCTAGTATGTGCGCCACCTCCACACAAATCATATAACACGTAATTTAAGAATTCATACCCTCAAAACCAAGTTTAGAAGTGTTACCTACCTTAAATCGTGCAAATTCATTATTTCAATATGCCTCTGCCTTGCGAATTGGCCTCTGCATGCCTCGTATCTAGTCACAATTATTTCAATACAGTCTACACGAATTATAGCAATCAACTCCATATGAAATTACTAAATTTCCCAATTAAAAGCCAAAATTCAACTCAAAAATCAATAATGGGGCCTACGTCTTGGAACCCGACAAAAAAGTTATAAAATATGAATGCCCATTCAACCACGAGCTAACCATATAAATTTTACCAAATTCTGGCATCAAGTCGACCTCCAAATCCTCAAATCTTTTTTTTAAATCCCTATGTCCAAATCCTCGAGTTTCATCTCAAAAACACATAATCTAGTCGAAATACTCAATGATAATTCAATATTATTGACCAACAATAATCACAAGTGACTTACCTCAAGATTTCCCTTGAATTTTCGCTCAAAAATCACCTCAACCCGTGTTGGAAATGTCCAAATATGCCAAAATACCGCAACCCCTCTGATTTTATTTTGTCCAGGGCTTTTCACATCTGCGGCTCACTTTGCCGCATCTGCGAGAGGGCTTCAACGCTTCTGTGACTTCTCACGCTTCTGCGGCTCTGCAGAGGTGGCAAAAGTTCCACACCTACATGTACTTCCTAACCCTTTGTAAGGCCTCTTCTGCGAGCTCGCACTTGCAATACAAATTCCGTAGGTGTGATTGCATCAGAAGGCAACATTTTCAAGCTTTGTTCTTAGTCCAATTTTCGATCTGTTAACCATATGAACGTCACTCGAGGCTCTCGGGACCTCAACTAGATATATCAGCAAGTCTTAAAACATCATACGAACTTAGTGGTAGTGTCAAATAACATCACACAACGGTAAAAATATGAATCACACCCCGATTCAAGATTAATGAAACTAAGAAATTCCAACTTTTGTATTCGATGCCAAAACCTACCAAATCAAATCTGATTGACCAAAAATTTTGCATGCAAGTCATAAATGACATAACAAAACTATTTTAATTTCCATAATTGGATTCTAACCCCGATATCAAAAGTCAACAAAGTCAACTTCCGGTCAAACTTCCAAATTTTCAATTTCCTAGTTTTGCCATTTCAAGAAAAATATAATTACGGACCTCAAAATAAATATCCGGACACACTCTGAAGTCCGAAATCATCAAACGAAGCTATTGGAACCATTAAAATTCCATTTCGGGGTCTTTTTCACATAATTCATCATCTGGCAAATTATTTCAACTTACTTTAAATCTTGGAACTAAGTGTTTAAATTTATTTAAAACCTTCCTGACAAGTCACATTATTTTAATTGAACATAGAATAAGGAGTAAATGGGGATAACGGGGCTATAATACTCAAAACGACCGGCCGGGTCATTACACTAGTAAATTATGGTAGCTCGAAAGATTTTCAACGGGATAGTATTTTTCTGAAGTAGAATTTTCAAAACACTTGGACATTTTCCGATGATGAATTTCTTAGATAGTTTTCTTAAGTGAGTAATGTCTAAAGAAAAAATCGAAAATGATATTTTTTTTCTTTGTAGAACTGATAATGGAAAGTAAGAACTTGAGTATCTACGCTTTTTAACATGTTTTATGTCAGGACTTAGATATGTAGCATTTGAACTGATTATCTTCTTCTTGTTCTTTGTGACCACATGGATTAAGAATATATGTGACTTTATTTTGATGCTTATGTTCATTTCCTGACTTTTGTGATTATTTTTCATGTGTTAACTTAATATGATGAACGTGCTTAGTTCTTTAACTTAGGAGTCGGGCATGAGCCGTCTGGAGTGAGTCATATGCACTATGTGATGTGAGGTTATCATGTGTTAGTTTAGAACTTACCCTGTGTGTTAGTCGAAGCAAAATAAGTAAACTTTACGAGTCTAGAAGATGATGTAGACGTTTCGTTGATTGTCCATTGTGCTAGTATGCGACCATAAATAAAATTATCCTTAGATAGCCCATTTGAGCTATAAACCTTTCTTTCACACCCACATTATAAGTCTATTACCTTTGTGTTCTTAATTATATCTTTTTGTACTTTTACCTTCGAACGCACTTAAGTTTCTAGAAGAGTAAGGTGAGAGTTGGGGTAGCTTTTGAGTATAACCACAAAACGGCCAAAAGGTGCATGTATGTTTTGACAGATCATTAGCCGGGCAACCCAAGTTTGGAGAGTGATAAAAAAAAGAAAAAAAATCAAAAAAAATATAAAAATAAATGATAGAAAATACACCTCATATTCTTCTTATCCGAGCTAGTGAATACATAGTTGTGCTTAAAGAAGAAGGTCCAAACTGTATATGATTTTATGGCATTGCTTGAATTGTTCATGAAGAGGGTGTATTTGAAAGTTAAGTGTAGTTTATAAAAATAATTAAGAGGGTTAGTCACTATAACCAAATATATCCTATCCATCTCTTAGCCTACATTATAACTCGCAAAGACTTAATTGATCCTATACTTTTGATTGGTAGAGACATATACTACGGGCAAGCCTATGGGACAACCTCAAGATGCATATGAATTTTTTTGAGAGAGAGAGCAAGAGAATTCTTTCAATTTTTAAGTCCTAAAATTATATTTGAATGCATATTTGAGTGTGTAGACTAGTTCTCTCTTTAGGTTGTGGTAAGGGCACATGATTTACAACGGAATGGTAAAGTCCAGGAATTGTGAGCTACATAAGAAGTGTGGCATAGTAGGGAATGTATTGGAGCCATCTTTTGAGGTTCGGATGTTAGAAAAAGTTACACAAATATTTTAAATAGTCTTGGTATGAGTCTAATTTTGAAGAAAGATGTCAATAGTTCTTATGTTGGGTTCTAAGTGTTGATATAAACAATTGTCATTGGTGTAATGCTTGAGTAATCTTTGTTGAAATGAGTCTTTTGCCAATGTGCTTAATTTTAAATGTTGCTCGAGGATGAGCAAGAGTTTAAGTGTGAGGTGTTGCTAAACAGTGAAAAATGCATATTTTTGAGTGTACTTTCGTCTCATAACTTGTGTAGTTGTAGGAGGTTACATGAGTTTTTGTAGTGAATTATGCTCATTACGTGCATTTTTATGTGTAGGAGTAAGTGGAAAAAAGGTGAGCAAAAGAAATTGATTCAAGACGAAAAGACAAAAGAAGAACTTTGCTCGTTCACTCTCGCGTACACACGAGAGAGTGAATGAGCTAGATGAGGAAAGCTTGAAATGAAATAGTGGATTAATGTAAAAAATAATGAAAGTGCACGAGATACCTATAAGGAAAAGAAAAAAGAGTAGAACTTCGCTCATTGCATGATAGAGTGAATGAGCTAACCTAAAAAGGTTGTTTCGAAGTTAGCTTTTATTCATTCGCTCCATGCAAACCCTATCCCATATAAATAGTCCTTAAACTCAGTTTTCAAGGGGGGATTCAACCTAATGAGGCAAGAACATGCTAGCATCAAGGCGGAGAATTCTTCTGAGTTTTTCATTTTCTTCTTCCAACTTCTCATTATTGATTATGAATTATTGTATTGTAATTTTGCATACTAATATGAATAGATAAATTATTGTTTAGGATATTGATTGAACCTTTTGTAAGATAAATTCTTGTGATATTTTATAATTGAGCCGTTGTATTTTTCTACTTATTTAAGTACGTTTTTATTGTTGTTGATTGAATGACCATTAACTGACTTTTCATATTTAGTATGTATTGAAAAAAATATATATTTAGGTAGTTATTTAACAACGTCACTCCTAACGTATGTGAAAAATCAATACGAAAGTTTTAAAGCTGGGATTAAAAATAACGAAACCTTGGTGTGATCTTAGTGAACGGTAAACTAGTGCCAACTAGCGTAGTTCGAGAGAATATGCCTAGTAAATTTTGGTAGTTGTTCGAAAGAGAATTACGACACCTAAAGTGCTCACGATAAGTAGCGAAAAATTAGGAAAAATTATAGAAGATGTAGTGGGAAGGATTTCGATAATTGGGAAAATCATAACTCTAGACCTTCTTAATCTTGTCTCCAACCCTTAGTATCTTTGGTTGTTAATTTACTACTTTAATTTGTTAGTTAACTAGTTAGATATAAAATTTTAATATTTATAAATTAGGAATTGTTCGAGCTTGCCTTCTTAGTGATAGAACAATTGTAGCTAAATCTTACTTCTCCATAAGATTCGACTCTGGACTCTTAGTCCGGATTATATTTGCAGCGACTGCTTATCCTTTTTAGGACTAAAGTTGGGCGTGATCATTCTTCATAAAATAATAGATAATATTATTATATTAATCCATCGAATGATAAATATTGGTGTAGAAATATGGAAATGGATTAGTAATAATATACTTAATAGATTGAAAAGTTATCTATTTTTATAGATATATATGCCTTGGACCAAGAAATCGTGATATGGTGTACGATTGCAGTTCATTATTGTTCGTACCGATTTTCACTTTTTGTGAGAATGTTGGCATAGTTTGGATTAGATAGAAATTATGAGAATAGTAAATTTTTAAATTAAAAGATGTTGATAAAGGAGTTAAGGGTAGTTGATAAATATCTAAAAATGCATATTTTCGATGTATTTTCATCTCACAACTTGTGTGGTTACGGTAAATTATATGAGTTTTTATAGTGGATTATGCTCATTACGTGAATTCTTATGTGTAGGAGCAAGTTGGACGGAAAGTGAGCGAAAGAAGTTGATTCAGGACCAAAAGACAAAAGAAGAATTTTGTTCGTCCATTCTCGCGTGCATACGAGAGAGTGAAAGATCTGGCTGAGAGGAGCTTGGAGAAAAACAACGAATTATGGCAAAAAGGCATGGAAGTGCACGAGAAACTTAGAAAGAAAAGCAAAAGAGAAGAATTTTTCTCGTTCACTCTCCCGTGCGCACGAGAGAGTGAACGAGCTAACCTGAAAAGGCTGTTTCGAATTTGACTTGTATTATTTTGCCCTAACCAAACCCTACCCCATATAAATAGTCCTAAAACTCACTTGAAAACGGATAGAGCTTTTGGAGAGGGGATTTGACCCAAGGAGGCAAGAATACGCTAGGAGCAAGGAGGAGAATTCTTATGCTAGTTTTTCACTTCCTTTTTCCTATTTTCTTTATTGTTTAGGAATTCTACTATTGTAGTTTTGCATACTATTATGAATAACTAATTTGTTATCTAGGGTTATGATGGAAATATTTGTAGATAAATTCTTGTGACTTTTTATATAATTAAGCCGTTGAATTTCTCTACTTGTTTAACTATGTATTTATTGTTGTTGATTGAATGTCCATCAATTGACTGTGCCAATTTAGTATGTATATTGCTCAAGAGAGAGTACGCATTTAGGTATTTGTTGAACAATATTACTCCTAACGTATGTGAGAGATCGATACGGATGATTTAAAGGTGGAATAAGAGATAACGAAACCTTGGTACAATCATAGCGAACGGTGAAATAGTGTCAGCTAGCGTAGTTCGAGAGAATATGTCTAGTAAATTGTGGTAGTGGCTCTAGAGAGAGCTACAACACCCAAAGTATTCACAATTGGTAGAGAATACTTAGGAGAAATTATGGAAGACGTAGCTGGAAGGATTCCGAAATTTGGGGAATTCATACCTCTAGACATCCTTAATTTAGTCTGCAACCCTTAATATCTTTAGTTTTTAATTTACTATTTTAATTTATTATTTAATTAGTTAGGCATAAGAATCTTAATATTTAAAACTTAGAAATTATCCGTTCTTATTTTCTTAGTGATATTGAACAGTTATAGCGAAACCTTAGTTCTTTGTGGGATTCGACTTCGGACTTTTAGAGTAGATTATATTTGCATTGATTGCTTATTCTTTTTAGGACTATATTTAGGCGTGATCAAATTTTAGCGCCATTTTCGAGGAACTAACAGTGTAGCTGTAGGTGTACATATTGCTAGGTTGCAAGTTTGAACTTTTATTTTTGTTTTCTTGTATTTGATTTTTTTTATTTTTTTGTTTTACATGTTGATTTTAGAAATATAACATCTTGGAATTATAAGAGTTTTGATGTTGATAATTCTACTTTTGTTCCTCCTTATGCATATTGTGGAGGAAACCACCCACTGAAAAATTATCAAAATATTTCTGAGAGCGAGTTTTGTGCACCAACTCAATCTTATGTGTGGAATGTGTGTGATATATGTGGTGGTCAAGGTGGTCACATTTATGGTTTTACTTATATGTCTTATCCTCCCCAACGCCTTAGTATGATGGTTCTGCTTTTTCTGGTGAAGTTAATAGGAACAAAGAACCCAAGGGATCTGACCTGAAGGAGATAAAAAATATGTTAAAGTGCCTCATGGAACGAAGTAATGAGAAACAACTGGAAATACAAAGGCTAGGGAATACTAACCAAAGGCAATGGGATACTATCCATATGCAAGAGGCAACTAATTAACCTAGAGGCACAAGTGAGGCAATTGGTTCTGGCTTTAAATGCTCAACAAGATAATATTATGAATTGCATCCAGGAGCAATGTGCATTAGAGACAGAAATTGGGGTGCCAATAGAAGGGTCCATATTAGAACACCAACAATCAATCAAACTAGAATTTGAGAATTCTGATGTTGTAGAAGAGATACTAGAGTCAACCAAGGACATTGAGGATATATATTTAGTTGACTCTAGTGTCATTGATGTTGAAGATGTTGACAGTCCCAAAGTTTATGTAGTTGAGCGCATTGGTCCACACTCCAAGCATTTTCCAAATTTTGTTTGAATGATGATATAGAAATAGAGTCATCCGAGCCACTTGACGAGTCAAGGAATGAGGAACAAGGTGCCTATTTTCTGAAATTTTTCTTGCTAGAAAATCGGGATTACACACCTCATCTAAAGGCCAAGAAGTGCATAATACTATACTTTTTCCTCGGGCTAATTATATTCGTTCCACCATCCCATGAGCATAATCATAAGCTTGAAGCAAAACTACGAGTCCAATTCATAAGTTCTTAGTGGAGACAAAAAGTGGTTTATGTCGTGCCGTGACGTTAAATCAATCGCTAGTTGGGAGGCAACCCAAATTTACTGCTTTTATTGAATTATTTTTTAGTTTTTTAAATTATTTTTATTGTGTTAATTATTTTTAGTATAGGTTTGCTTTCTATGATCATGAGAAGCAAAGCCATTAGAAGAAAGCAAAAGAAAGCAAGATGGCTGGAACTAAGTATGGGGTGCCCGCATAAAAGACCAATATCAGGAAGAGGTCTGAAACCCCATGAGCTGTTAATACTTCGACCTTTGGCCTACCAGGGAGTTTCTTTGACCCTTTTGTTATATTCTGGTGTGTATTCAGGACAATGCACAATTTTAATTATGGGGTAAGAAAAGACTGTCGAGGTAATTTCTTGTGTTATGTTATGTATATGTAAAAAAACAAAATTTGATAGAAATAATCCCTCTTGATTTTTCTTATGGCCACGGTTCTTTTTCAAGGGATCAATCTTTGAACCGTGTAGTATTTTTTTTAGTAGGTAGAATTTTCATAAAAGTTATGGACTTTTCCCGATGATAGACTTCTTTAACAGTATTCTTGAGGGACTAAAGTATAAACAAAAATGCAAAAAGATTGTCCATTTCCTTTGTTCTGTAGAACTGATAATAGAATAGAAGAACTTGAGTATCAATACTTTTTGACATATTTTATGCGGGGACTTAGAGTTGTAACATTTGAGCTGATTATCTTTAAAGAATAAGGATCAAATTGTATATGGTTTCGTGGCATTGCTTGAAATGGTCATGAAGAGTACGTATTTGAAAGTTAACTGTAGTGTATTAAAGTGCTTAGGAAGGTTAGTCATTATACCCAAATATATTCTACACATCCCTTAGCCTACATTACAACCTGGAAAGACCCAATTGATCCTAGACTTCGCAAGCTTAAATTAGTAGAGACATATACTACGGGCAAGCCTAAGTCCTTAAATTATACTTGAATGCATATTTGAGTATGTGGACTAATTTTTATATTTGATTGTGGTGAGAGCACATGATTTATGAAGGATTGGTAAAATCCATGTATTTTGAGTTGACTCAAGAAGTGAGTCATAGTAAAGAATGTATTGGAGTTATCTCTTGAGGTTAGGATGTTAGAAGAAGTCGCACAAATATTTTAAATAGTCTTGACATGGGTGTACTTTTGAAGAAAGATGTCAATAGTTCTTATGTTGAGTTCTAAGTGTTGGTATAAGCCATTGTCATTGGTACGATGCTTGAGTATATTTTAAAAATGTATTTTTTGCCATAGTGCTTAATTTTGAAAGTTGCTCGAGGACAAGCAAGAGTTTACACGTGGGGTGTTGATAAACAACTAAAAATGTATATATTTTGGTGCACTTTCATCTCATAACTTGTGTGGTTACGGTAGAATACATGAGTTTTGTTAGTGAATTATGCTCATTAAGTGAATTCTTATGTGTAGGAGAAAGTTGGACCAAAAGTGAGCAATAAAAGTTGATTCGGGATGAAAAGACAAAAGGAGAACATTGCTCGTTCATTCTCGTGTGCGCACGAGAGAGTGAACGCGCATGAGACACTGAACGAGCTAACATGAAATTTTTGTTTCGAATTTAGCTTGTACGAGTTTTCCACTTCATTCTAACTCTTTTCATTATTAGTTATGAATTATAGTATTGTAGTTTTGTATACTATTATGAATAACTAATTTGTTATTTACGTTTTAATGGAATATTTTGTAGTATAAATTCTTGTGACATTTTTATATAATTTGGCCATTGGATTTCTCTACTTGTTAAACTACGTATCTATTGTTGTTGATTGAATGTCTATCAATTGATTGTGCCTATTTAGCATATATATTGATCGAGCGAGAGTATGCATTTAGGTAGTTGTTGAACAGTATCACTCCTACTTTCACATAACTTAGCAGCAAAAATAGTAAAAAACAGACTTCCATGTCCAATATAATTAGAAATATTGCATTTCACTACCATATTAGCACAATTAACCATACTAATTCTAAAATAACTAATTTTATTATTTTATTTATATATCTTATCCTAATATTGTCAATTGTCTTGAACAATATCAAGTGACTTATTATTAGGCTGCCACTAGACTGATGTTGGACACTTGAAAGAAGAAACCAAATACATAATTATTTGAACAGGATAACATACATAAGAATCATTATAGATGCAATTTAGAATTGTTGTTATGATTGTGCCGTTGGAGGATGTCGGTATGAGGTTACACATGCGGGATATCTCCTGTGAGAAGGTTAGGGGTTGCATGCCTCCTAATGAAGTTCATATAAGGAGTTATACCTTCTATCCAATGGGATGTATGTATTGCAATGTGAGCTTGGATTGCTTGACGAACATAGTATGACTGACAAGAGGTCGAGTGTGCTATTGTGGCTGATAATTTGAGATGTGTTATGATTAGTGCAACAAGAACTTATGAGAAAGTTGGCTGAGCAACGGTGAGAGATCATGGTAAATGAGGAGGATGAGTAATTGTGGGTTCTTGATTTATGTGATTATGGCTTAAATACTAAGTCGGGGAGCCTACCGCCCATGATTGGGTCATGTGCTGATGTGCCTTTGTAGTTTCAGGTTATCGATATATTAGTGGATTAGTTATTGCTAAGGGAAGAAAATATAAGTGGTAATTTGAGGAAGGGATTTGATGAATGTGATGTACAAAGGAAAGTATTCATCCGATTGCTTTATTAGAGTGCTCATGTACTAACGGAGCACTAGTGGTTTGGTTAAATAATCGGAGTGGACTAGAGTGGTCAACTTTCAATAATGGTTCTAGTGGATTCGTGATTTTAGGTTTGGTGCTTAAGGATTTTCAGGTTCGTTATGTGGCTGAGGATTGGATTTTGCAGAAGAGTGTGAAGGGTACTTGGAGCATTTCTATGTTATCAACGGGTTTGTGGTGCAGTGTTAGAAAAATGAGAGAAACAACTTTGGATTCACAAAAGATCTAATCAACATAGGTGTATCAGTTGGAGTTAATATAGACTGCATTAGGAGGGTATGAAATGGCTTATGGGTATTGAAATGATGTGGTCTCGTGATTTGGGTCACTCGGGATGAGTGTTGATTGCGATCGATTATTTGATTGAATAGAGGTATTGATTATGAAGGCAAGTCAAGAAGAAATTAGAAGAAGCTGAGTCAGCCTAGCAGTAGTTTGGATTGGCATGGTTAAGAAAATGATCAGTTCCTTCGGTGTGGTAAGGAAATACAGGTGCTTTGTGGCTGTACGTGCGAGCTTAACAAGCTCTGTAATTTGATTGATTTATAGGTATTTGATTATGATGGTTTTGATTATGTGTAAATCGGTCGCGAAAGAGTTATGGAGATTTAGAAAAAGAATTGAGCTCTATGTCTTTTGCAGCTATGGGAAGTTTGTGGTGTGTTGCGATTCTTCTTCTAAAATAAGTTAAGTGAAAGGTTCTAGCAGATGAAGTGTTTATTCTACTGGTGGTTCAGGATTTATGATAAAATTCTTGTACTTTCGCATAGCAGCATGATAGGTGCAATGGGCGGTATGGAATTGGAATTTGAGGATCAAGATTGTGATCCAGTTTTGACAGGAATGTCATGAGCTCGGAATAGCTAGGGAGAGATTTTAGATGGTTAGAGTATGTTGGTGCTATTTTTGTGTCTCCTGAAATTGGTGCTCTATGGAAGAGGCATTGTGTATTGATTTATGGATTCTCAACTTGTATTACACTAATCGTATGCTTAGTAGCCATGGATGTGCATATTTTGCTACCCGATGTGGAATGTCGTGGTAGTATCTTCTATAGGCTGATTGTATAAGTGTGGCATATCAGCCATTTATGCGGTAGAGATTGAAATAAGGTATGGATATTCTAGTATTGCCGCTGATGGGATAGTTTATGTCTAAGAGACTCTTTATTTCTTTGGTTGCAAACTTTGGAAGTTTGTTCTTGATTTGACGGTTGATCGTATGTGTCATGGATATGGTCATTATGGATCTTTGGGAGGTTATATACCCATTTGGAGATGATCGAAATCGTCTTTGAGTTACGTGGGTAGGTCTAATATGAATATATATTCTATACCAGATCAGATATGCTTATTCAGCATAGTATTGCATGTGGATGGGTCTCCGAGTGTGGTGGATTACATTCTTGCCTCAGCCTATTTCAGGTGCCACTCTTTATGCTATGTGTTTATGAGACGACTTGATTATTCACACGTGTATTGAGATACTATATAGCTTATGGTGTTGTGTGAGCGAGATAGCTCTCGAGATGCATGTCGTTTATTGCTCCTTAATCGTGCTTGCCATTTTGTTCGCTATCTGTCTCCCCAGGGTTTTGTTTATGTATTTGGCGTACTTGTAGTCGATATTCGAGCATTCCATTGGTAAAAGCATTTTGGCTCGATGAGTATTTCCTTATTAATTGTTATGTGCACATCAGGTGGAACACCGCCACAAGCATGAATTTTAGATCGGGATGCATGCTGCAACTGCATGAATATTAGATCAGGATGCACGCCGTATCAATGAGATATTAAGCACAATTCCTCATACATATTTTGTATGTTTTGTTTTTCATCTCTGAGATAGGTTCACAGCATTAGTTTGGTTTTCAGTTCGTTCTGCAGGTCGGATAGTCATTTATTCGGGTTTGTTATTCCTTATTGGTCTTATTCAAGTTGTGGCTTGTTGGCGCATTAACTACATCGTATTAGATTGTGGATGGTATTTGAGGTGGCTTATTGCTCTAGCAGCTTGTACTGGGTGAGACGAGGTTGTTGGACATGAAATTAGTGCACTAATATTTATATAATTCATATTAGAAGGAAAATGTCGCTAAGAAGTTTAGAATGAGACAATGGTTCTTGCCAAGCGAAGAGATCCAGGAGTTATTGATTTGGCAGGTGGTTATGAGTTTCTACATATCTATTTCATCGTTACAGTATTGCAAGGGTTGGAACATGGATTATATGCATTATGAGAACAATTATGAGTATTGGGATCGTGAATTTGTAGCAACTGTGGTTGGAGAATATTATTGTGAGCATACGAATTACGCGATGCATTGTGTGCAATTCGGCATATATGCAAGATCATGTTTTGGTACAACGTGTTGAGATTGATACGGCGTTTGTATGTCAGAATCAGACCTGGTAGAGAATTTCAAATGTTGGAATTTGGTTCTAAGGCTGGTGAGCTGAGGTAGCGGGAATGATTTTTGTTCTTGCTTAAGCCAATGTGCTCATATGGGTTATGGTGGAACGAGTAGCCGCAGGAGGTATTACACAGTGATTTTGGGTAACTCTAGAACGATTCTTGGCATGTTCGAGGACGAATGTCTGTTTAAGTGGGAGAAAATGTAACGACCCAACCGGAAATTTTAAACTCTAGCATTTATTCGACGGTTTGAGATCTCGATTAGCTTCATTTTATGTATTATAACTTGCACGTGTAGTCAAATTAGATTTTCGGGAAGATCGGAGTTGGTTTGAAAAAAATTCTTAATTCGAAAGCTTTAAGTTGGAAGAGTTGACCAAAAATTTGTCTTTTAAGTAAGCGACCTCGAATCAAAGTTTTGACGGTTTTGTTAGGTCCGGATGATGATTTTGGACTTAGGCGTATGTCCAGATTTGGAGGTCCGTAGGTTGATTTGATATTTTTGGCAAAAGTTGGAAGATCGAAGGTTTACAGGTTTGACCAAGAGTTAATTTTGTTGATATTGGATCCGGATAGTGGTTCCGGGAGTTGGTATAGTCCGTTGTGTCATTTGGGTGTTGCATGCAAAATTTGAGGTTATTGTGGGTTGATTTGATATGGTTTGACATGAGTTTTAGAAGTTTAAAAGTTCATTAGTTTGTTGGGCTTGAACTGATGTGCCATTCATGGTTTTGGTATTATTTTGTACGATTTGAGGCCTCGAGTAGGTTCATATTATGTTTTGGGACTGGTTTGTGTGATTGGAAGGGGTCGCGAGCGCCTCGTGTGTTTTTGGATTGTGTCGCGCTCTTATTTGATGTTTCAGCGTCGTTTCTTTAGGCATAAAGGGTAACATATTGGGAAAATGACCTTTTATTTATAATTGGGTTGAATCATTAGATCCGTATCATAATTACGGAACCGTAACAACAAGAAGTGTCAAATTTTAAGGTCGTGTGAGAGGGTTATGCCAATTTCCGTATCAAGAAAGGTTGTTGGTTTCTGATGTGAACTTTTGTTCTTCGAGAACGCGAGAGAGGTCCAGCAAATGCTAAGAAGGAATTCTAGGTTTACCGGTCAACGAGAAAAATTGATCTTCGTGAACACTTCCCACGAAGGCGAAGAAACAGAAATCACCTGGGCAGTTTTTTAAATGGGTAGATCGAGCACTATAGTATTTTGAGCATATCTTGAGTTCTGGAGCCCCGTTTGAGGTGATTGTTGCGGTGTTGTTCTCGTCTCAATAAAGGAGTAAATATTTAACGTTTATTTTGATATTTTTAATGATTATTTTTGTTGGTTATTATTTTTATCTGTTTGGATTGTAGAAATTGAGATTTTGAGCCCTAAAGTTGAAAAATGGTAAATTCTTAATTCGAAAATCAATTCATGGACGAAATTGGATAATTTTTTGGATATAGACTATATAATTTATGGGTAATATTTATTTTTAATAATTTTCAAAATTCGAGCGCGCAAGCCTGGGATTGACTTGTGTTGACTTTTCGTGCGGGGTTGAGAATTATTTTTAAATGATAAATTATAGGTTCTTGAGTATGTTGTGATTGGTTTGCATGTTCTTTGGGTAGTTTTGAATCGTTCGGCATTAGTTTGAGGTGCTAGAGAGGCGTTGAAGCCGGTTATCGAATTTCGAAGCGAGGTAAGTCTCCTGTCTAACCTTGTGAGTGGGTATTTATCCCGTAGGTGTTATATTTGTTATGTGCTACATTTTGTTGGAGCCACGCACATGTGAGGTTACGAGTGTCCATGCGTTGCTAGAAATCCTAATAATGTCGAGTATACTTAGACCACGCCATGCTTTAATTGTATTATTTGAGTTATTTTATCTTGTTTAAATGCTCTAATTTACATTTAGCGTAAGATCAGACTCGTGCAGTCTATCAGACTAGCTATTTTAGATGATTGACGAGCTACTTAAATTAGACGTGGAAATTGTACGTTCCTCTATGGATTTCTTTCGCATTGTGCGTATTCGTCTGATAGTTTTTCTTGAATTTTATAATTCACATGCATATTCGTGAACGAGGTCAGTGACCTGTCAAAGTTTCATATTCTAATGAGAACAAACTGAATGCCTCAGCAATACTCTTATGGAATCGGGTCGTTCGCCTCGACGGTATCATGCAACATACTCTTATGGGATCAGGCTGTTTGCCTCGACAGAGTACCATATTCTTAAAGGATTGGGTATTTCGCCTTGCCAGTATCATGTATCATATTCTTATGGGATTGAGTCGTTTGCCTCGACGTGATTATTATTACACTCTTATGGGATCGGGCTGTTCGCCTCAGCAGTTTTATGAAACTCTTATGGGATCGGGTCGCTCGCCTCGGCAGAATCGCGCGAAATACTTGATAAGGAGTTCGCGTACTCATGAGTTTCCTGACGTGATGTGATAATTGATTTGGTGTTGACCATTATGTATTCCATTTGAGGAGGTATCCGATATTTGAGGAGTTTGTGTTTATTATTCAGTTGTAGACCATATTATTTGCATATATCTATTCTCACTGGTTACTTACGATGTTTTATACTTGTCTACCTTATTATATTTGATTTATTGGACCACTAGTAAGTATCAATGTCGATCCCTAGTCACTGCCTCTTCGGGGTTAGGCTAGTTACTTACTCTACGCACTGATTGACGTATTCACGCTATACTTTTGCACTGAATGTGTAGGTACTGAGGCATGTACATTGGGTGGTCATCTTGGTGCATTGGTGCAATTGCTGAGGGGACTTTATGGCGAGCTGCATTCTATGCTACGATTCGCAGCACAAGGAGTCTCCATCTTATTCAGTTAATATATCTTGTCTATTTTATATTCTTGATAGATGTTGTGATAGGTGTTGTATTGTTCTAGTAGATGTTCATACGCGTGTGACACTGAGTTTTGGGGGTTACTAATTGATGTTCGTTATTTTATTTCACGTTATTGTTATCACTTCACTTTATGGTTTATTTATATTCGAAAATTTGGTAAAGAAAAACACATGTTTCTATGAGTGCTATATTTTATTTTATTTATTTAATGAAATTCTTGATTTTAAAAATTTAAAACGGATAGTTAAGTGGAGGTTCATGCATTGGCTTGCCTAGTAGCATAGTTGGGCGCCATCACGTCTTATTATGTGATTTGGGTCATGACAAAAATACTCTGTTCGTGATTGGAAGGTGCTTGAGTAAATTTGAATTGATCAAAATTAAAGAACAAAGAGATCACCACGTCAAACAAATTAGATGTCAAATTAGTATTTGGAAATACTAAACTATATTATTGGTATACTAAAATCGTAACTAAATGAAAAAGATACTGAATATTATTGATGTCGCAACATGCCCTAAAACGTACCCAAGTCATAGTTTTCTTACCAGCCACAGCTAATTCAGACAGAGTGAGTATTTGATTCTAATTAATTTTCGAAGCTTACTTGAAAAGTAAATTTGTGTTTTTGGATTATCTATTTAATTTTTTTGTGATTGAATTACATCTCTCTTGTTGGAATTATTCATAATGCAAAGTCAAAAATTCCTTTTTGAAATTTCATTTACAACCAATAGCCACGAGTTATTTTTATCTATTTCCATGTGGCCTCTTGCATAAAGCCTTAAAGTCAAGTGTTGAATGGCTTTGACAAATGGCTATGCAAATCTACCATATGTCTTTATGCATGGAAGACAACATACACTTGTCAATATTTGAGCCAAATATCTTCATGCATGGAAGACAAGATACACTTGTCAATATTGGAGCCAAGTGGACTAACATAATGGGACAAGTGTCAAAAGTCTCTCGACACTTGTCATACATGCAACCTCCTTAATTTCCTATAAATAGGTTATGAATTAGCCGTCATAATCACTCAATTCTTAACCAAGAATTTATCTAGCTAATCATCACTTTCTTCCTAGTCTTCTTTGTGAATTATCCAACACATAAAATACCTTCATCTTTTTTTCTTCCCGGGCAACTATTTTGTGCAAATTCTAAACTTTCAGCCACGAGTGCATGTGTTTGGATGTGCTGTGGAACCTTTGGAAGCGACCGGCCTTAACGATTTTTACCCAATCGGGTCGAAATTATTTTCAAGGCAGTGGCTTGCCACGACACAATATTTTTGATAAGTTGTAGTCTTCTTTCCTTATTATTCTTAGTCAATACTATCTACTAATTTTCCTTACATCTCTTAAATTAAAATAGAGAAAAACGATAAGTGTAAAACCACAAATTATTGACACTGGGTTTTGGAGGTTCCTTGTGGATGTTCATTATTTTATTTCACTTTATGATTTATTTATATTCGAAAATTTGGTAAAGAAAAGCACATATTTCAATGAGTGCTATACTTTATTCTATTTATTTAATAAATTTTTCGATTTTAAAAATTTAAAATGGATTGTTATATGGGTAACAATACCGGTGCTATTGTTTCCTTTATTTGTATTTTTCCTACTTGTTGTATTTATTTTTTGTTATTAATAGAAAATTTGCCATAGGCACTTACCTTGTGGATTGCAAAAAAAAAAAGTAGAAGGTCACGCGTTGGCTTGCTAGTAGCACAGTTGGGCGCCATCACGTCTTATTATGTGATTTGGGTCATGACTACTCTGTTTGTGATCGGAAGGTGATTGAGTAAATTTGAATTGATCAAAATTAAAGAACAAAGAGATCACCGCGTCAAACAAATTAGATGTCAAATTAGTGTTTGGAAATACTAAACTTTATTATTGGTATACTGAATTCGTAACTAAATAAAAAAGATACTGAATATTATTGATGCCGCAACATGCCCTAAAAGATACTGAATAGTATTGATGCCGAAATATGCCCTAAAACGTACCCAAGTCATAGTTTTCTTACCAGTCACAGCTAATTCAGATAGTGTGAGTATTTGATTGTAATTAATTTTCGAAGCGTACTTGATAAGTAAATTTATGTTTTTGGATTATCTTTTAAAATTTTTTGTGATTGAATTACATATCTCTTAAATTAAAATAGAGAAAAACGACAAGTGTAAAACCATAAATTATTGAGCTACTACTCGAACTTTTATGTTAAAACATATCATTGATCATGTAAAATTAGTATAAATCAAAGAAATAATTTTGTGTTTTGGTGAAAGAGAATTTTATTTATAATTTAATTACTATTATGGGATCTGATATTCCCAGAGCACATAGAAACAAATGTTATGCTATTTGTAGTGAATTGTCAATTAAGTGCTAATTATAGTAAAATATTTCTAATAATCTAATCGAAGTGTGCCGGAACATGTTTCCTTTTGCTTCTAGAGCTCGTTTGGCTTAGCTGATTTAGAGTAGCTGATAAGTAATTAGGTGCTTAAAAGCAATTTTAAGTGCTGAATCTGATTTAAAAAATAAACAGTTACGTGTTTGGATAAAAGTGCTGAAATTAATAATAAGCAGTTGGAGAACTAGTATATGAAGAGTTTTGTTTTAAAAAGAAGTATTTTAGGGATATAATAGTAAATTTTTTGGTCAAACCTAAAGTGCTTATAAGCTGAAATTTGATAAGTTGAGGGAGACCAACTAATGGCTTTTGATTTATTATTGGTTTATAAGCATTTTTAATTTTACCAAACGCGTAGATAAGCTAAAAAGTGATTATAAGCCAATTTGACCAGCTTATAAACTTAGCCAAACACCCTCCTAGTCCGGTTAAGTTTCACTTTAATTCTTTTTTTTTTTCTTTTCAAATTGTAAGTATCTTTCAAATTTTAAAGAAAATCAGACTGATAATTGTTACCTATATAAATGAAAATCAACTTTGGGAAGCTAAACCACGAACTTTTGAAAGTAAAATCAAGTAATGATATGATTATTTTATCAGAAACTTAAAATTTCATTCTATAATCAGTTATGATATCAAGTACTGAAATGATTAAAAACATATTTTTACATATAAATAATTAGTTGACCCCGGACAACTACTTACATCACACGAAGACAACAAAAAGGACTCGAATATAATCATTTAGGTGTATTCTTTTCTTAAATTTCAAATTAGTGAAATCGAATCAAGTAAGGTGTAGCGAGGGACACAATCTTGCAAAATTAAAGGACACATAGGTGACTCAAAGTTGAAGAGAAGAAATAGACGTTATGAGTTGATGGCAAAAAGTGTGGCAATGATGGAAGTGATAATTGAAGTTATGAAACAAAAAGACAAGAAATGATAGAGGACGATTTATTGAGGAAACAAGGTGGGGTGTCTGAGATGACATAGCTTTTGTATTCAGTGGAAATTCCATTTTCAGGATTATTTTCTCCTTTTAATTAAGTTAATAATTGGTCTTTCATACGTGAGTGTCACATTTTAGACTCTTATTTGGGCCCATACGCACAACGGTTACTCCTGCCAGGGAATTTTTTAGCTAGATTTAATTACGATTGGTAATTGAAAAATAGTTACAGTTATAAAAATAATCAAAATTTAGTCATTTTTAAAAATTAAAAAATATTTCAGCATAATATGCTGGAGTTTGAATTTTTCACATATGAGATTCCAGTATAATGTATTGAAATTCCAACATAATATACGAGAAGTTTATATGCAGGAACTCCATAATCTCGCATATTATGTTCGAACTTTCCATGTGCTGGAGTTCTAGAAGTTTATATGCAGCAGCTATATAATCTCGCATATTATGCTGGAATTTTCTGTGTTTCAGCAAAATAATTGTTATTTTTCAATGACTTTGCAAACGCTGGCTATTTTTTAATTACC